>CAJQUW010004901.1:0-164124 GCA_907163375.1 Prostheceraeus crozeri
CATCCTGTTCTTCTTATTCGACGAGATCAACGGGATTTGAAAATAAATGTTTTGATAATAATAATAATAATAATAATCCATGTATAGATGTTAATATTTTATTTCAATTACAAGCCGAATTATTTAGAGAACAGACTAAAGGTTTACCTTCTATAGAAACTAACTATTGTATTTTTCCAGGTGATCCATTTATTAAATTTATGGATATTGTTAGTAAATATAATGATGTTGCATATGTAGAATTAAATAAAGAAAATATGGTTATAATAGGACATAATAATGTTTACGGATTTATTAGAGCAGTTTTGCCGATTAGTAATACTGATTGGATAGAAACTAAAATTATTAATTATATCAATATTAAAGAATTAGTTAAAAAATTAAAATCTTTTTCCAAAGAAAAAATAAGATTATTTGTTGATGAACAAAACCAATATAATATTCATATAGAGAGTAAAAAACATAACGAAGAATTATTATGTCAAGTTTATTATAGAGACACAATTTATAAACAAGAAACATTAGAAATGCCGCAAAGATATGATGATGATACATATATAGGATTATATTCAAACTTAAATATTAATTTGTTAAAGTCTTATATAAATGGTTTAGCACAACAAGAGAAAATTTATATGTGGACAACACCTTATGCTATTAACAATGACCATAATCATAATCATAATAAACGAACCGAAGGTTCTAGGGCTTTGCCCGATCTTAAAGAATCTTATAATAATAATGATGATAATAATATAGATGATGATAATATAAATGATGATTCTGAAACATCTGAAAAAGGTGTAAATGGTAAAAAAGATTATGAAAATATTAGTAATTATAAAAATTTAAGTGAAGAAAAATTTATGTCTTAGACTGATGTACATGATATTAATACTACATATAATCAAAATTTATCTAAATTTCATTTTCTTACAATTGAAAATAATAGTGATGGAATAGTTGAAGATACTGTTAGACAACTATGTGTCGGGTCTACAAAATTTAAATTAGGATTTACATCTAATCAATTTAAAATTTCATCATCTTTAATAAAAACTAAAAGTGATTCAGATTATGGTGGTGTTATTAAATTTTCCAAAAGAGATCAAAGACCAATATTTTTCTCTATTATATAATTATCAGATAAAAGATGTAATTTAGGGTTAGATATTCCAATAAGAGAATGGTATCCTATCAGGGAATGGCATCCTATACCAAAAAGTGTAATTTATGATGTTGAAGAATCAATTGATGATGATGATGAAAAATCAATAGTTAGTGAAAATAAATTTAAATTATCTTTTGATAAAACGTTATATGATAAAACTTAATAGAAAATACCAAAATATTCGATAAATATATTTTCATATGTAATAAAATTTTTAGATGTAATAAATTTTTTAGATGTTATAAAATTTTTAGATGTTATAAAATTTTTAGATGTAATAAAAAAATTATTATTCCCACGTGTCATCATCATCACTTAAATTACTCTCACAGACGATTGTTTGAAATATTTCAGCTTGAATATCTTCTCCGTTATAAGGTAACATAATTTCATTTTCATCAGGTGCTTGACGTTTAAGAATATTTATTTGACCAGAAAATTTTTTTTCTTCAGTATTATTATTTTTATGAGGAATACTAATTCCAGTTTCTAAAGATCTTTTCCATGGTTTATTAACTGTAGTCGATAATGTTTTCCCCGAATATAATTTTAGAAAATCTTCTACTTTTACTTTATCTTGTGAATATCCTTTGAATGTTTTCTTTTCACTAAGTCTCCCTTGTTCATCTACAGTAATACAATATTTTATTTTAGGAGCAATAAACATTGCAAAAATAATTCCACCATTTCCATAATCATTTTTTCCTTGACACAATTCCCCACCAACATATCCAGCAGCATCTAATTTATTGAAGAGCTCATTAGAAATGTATATTGAATCAGTGTTTTTTACAATTAATGGAAAACCACAATTAAATGTGCCATATTCTGTTTCAATATCATAAACATATTGTGGTTTATTATTTAAGTATCTTACAGACGTGACATCTTTGGTAATATTATTTTTAACTTGACACGCACTAAAGCATAATGATTTATCTTGTCTTTCGCTTACTACCAAATTAATACCTAGAGATGATGTCAAATTGTATAAACCACTAAAGGTTTCTTTATTTTTCTGTGTGAAACGAATAGTTGCATATTTCCTTGTAAAAAAAGATTTCTTGTCCCCATCTGCTGCATAAAATCCAACAAAGAACCAATATCTAATATTATATTCAGCATTTAGAACATACCAAGGAACACGTTTTTCTCTAAACTGATTATAATAATTTTCACTAGAGTATATAGCATATTGTTTTGGATTTTGAAAATTAAGTTTGTATACACTAGATGATCTCATTGTATCATATATTTTACAATCATTGTTATAAGCTTCATTAATATATGTTTTTAATTTCATTAAGAGGTTAAGGTCTTGGTTATTTAAAGTACAACAATATCTGACTCCTGATTCATAATTATAGATTCCAGCAGAACCATCTCCTAAAAAGAACCCTTCTACAAATGCTCGCCTACATATTAAATTAGGTGGATGATTAACATAAATATCATATAAAATTTGTTTCAATGTGATTGTATTGTCGTGTAAAAATAATTTATTATGTAGTAAATTTGTTCCTATATTTAATTCTTGTGGCTTTATTTCATTACCTCTTTCATCTAACAATGAATGATCTTCAGTAACATCTACTATTCCCATTTTTGTTCTTATTCGATAAATACGTTTATTTGTAAGATGTCTAATAATTTTTTTTACTTTACTCCATCCATTGAGTATAAATTTCTAAATTATCAACAAATGAAATTTCTTTCATATCACCATTAATTTCAAACGGATTAATTCTATAGTTGTTTACAATACTATCTATTCTAGAAATAAATAATGAATTATTCTTTCTCAATATTACAGGCGTGTCAGCTGTTACTAAATCTGTATAATGAATGTATTTTTCGTTGAAACCATTAATTTCTAAAATAAAGTTATTCATGATTCTTCTAGAGTGAGAAAGAATGAAAGAACCTAAGTGTGATGGCATGAATGACGTCTTCCCATCTTTTACAATATTAGTTTTGAGAAATTCATCATCTTCCATTTCTACTTTCGCTAAATATTGTTCATCATTTAATTTTTCATAATCTTTTACTTCTTGAGTGAAATTTTTTCTCAATGTATTCTCATTCCATAAATGACATTTAGTGGTTATATCTTTTTGCACAGTTTTGCCATATAGCGAATTCATCAATAATTTAATTAACTCATCACCTACAGTATTTCCTTCTGTTTTATATCTTTTTCTCAAATTAAAAAGTTTTTCAATATAATTTCGAAATGGTGAAACTTGATAATTTTTTTCATAAATTATACCATCAGTAATATGTAAGATTTTTCCCCCACATCTAACAATTTCTTGTATGTCTACAGAAGTTAATACATCATAACATATACCATTTCTAAACCTGATTACTTTTACATGAGAATTATTATTTTGATTTTTAACTTTATCTTTTATAGGAACTGGTTGGAAAAACATATCATTCGGATATTGAAACACAACAGAGAATATTCCAGTTTTAGGTCTAAATGTTTGAGAATTAAATTTAGTCATTATTTCTCGTTCTTCTTCTTGACGAAATTTTCTAGCTGATTCAGCTTTAGGATATTCTGAATTTTCATCATACATAGCTGATGGATATAAAGATGTTGCATCAAAAGCCATTTGAAATTCATTTTTTTGTTCAAGTAGTTGATTTGAAATTTTCTTAGAAATTTCAGTTTTATCTCCTAAATCTCGATACTGTTTCATTAAATCTGTTAAATTACTTCCAAGGGACAAAGTCCCCCAAGCGTAGCGACCAGGTAAATACTGTTTTAATATTGGTAACAAGATGCTACAAAATGGTGATATGTATTTTCTTATATTTGCTGAAACTCTTCCACCTTTAACAGATTTTCTAATATAATTTCTAGCCCATAAATCTATATGAGAATGAATATTTATATTGTCATTTTGTACGCTTTTCATCCAACCGTTAAATGTTAAAGCAGAGGATGTCAAATTAGTAGTTATATCTTCACCAACTAAATCTTGCATAACATTATTATATTTGTAGATACAAAAAGCTAAAGAAAGAATATCGTTAACTAAATATGGTCTCCATTCAATTTCTTTTTCTTTATAATTTTCATGTGTTATGTCTCCAATTTCATAATTTAATTTACACACATTCGTAGGAATTTTAAAATTCTCACACCATTTAGAAAGACTTGTTTTTACATGTTGATAACTACATTTCATTATAATAGTTTGAAGTGCTAATTTACCTGAAGGTGAATCTTTTTTCATATTGTTTTTAAATCTAAAAGATTTTTGAATGTATCTACTAACACATTCAGTTGTATAAGGATTTTGTAATGAAGCAGTCAATATTCCTCTTGAAGTTTTAAGAGGCGGTTTAGATAATTTAAAATTAGCTTTTATCGGAAAATAGGAATCAAAACCTGATGAATTGTGAGCTATTAAAGTTACTCTCGAATAATTAAATTTTCCAAGAGTTTTAAAAAATTGATGGATCGGACATACGTCCTCTGGGTTTCCCCCGATCAGACATTCATCATCCTCAGTTCTCGTAAATATTTTCACACAATTTTGAAGTTTATTAAATTCTAATTCAGTTAAATTATTATACTCATTAATCTGTTTTTTAAGATTTTTAATTTCATCTTCATCTTTTGATCGTTTAATTTTAATCATATCACTTAACAAACGTGTTTCTAATTCTTTCAATCTTTGTTTCGGTAAACAACATAAATTTATTAAAATTAATAGCTCCTACAGCATAAGGAATAGGATGAGCTGTTGAACAGTTAGGATCAGGAAAAGTTTCGAGATCCCAAATATATGTTGAACCATAGTCAATTTTTTTCTTTGTTATGATTTTATATGGACGCGTTGTTAGATTTTCATCAGTAACTGTTTTATATATGGGTTTGAAATTATTTTCAATTTCTCTAATAGCTTTTAATTTATGAGATTTATTAATTAAACAATAGTGACCAATTGTTGAACCTGCGTGAAAATAATTGTAATAAACATAATTATGAAACGTTTCAATTCCTCTAGGATTTAAATGACGATTGGCAGGACTATAATATTGAACACATTCCCCAAAATATTTATTGAATTGAGAAAATTTGCAGTTTGACATTACTCCTGTTCTAGATGTGGCTTTCTCTTTATATAAAAAGTTATTAAACATTTCTTTCATCATTTCTCCTTGTTTTTCATTAAAACCTCGTAAAACATTATAACATTTAATAAAACAAAAATCTTCAGAAGGAATATAACAATATTCACCGAAATATTCTTTGATTCTATATTTCATATTAATCCCTGCCCCTCTATGCGATCTTTGTACTAACTTCATTCCAAAATCTTCATATTTAATATTACCTGTAAAAATCCATTCGTTAGCATCGGATTTCTCATCAAGATTCGAAAACCATATTTCAAATGAATTTTTATTATAGAATGTTACGTAAAAATTTTGAATTATATTTTCTTGATCTTTAACAACTTTTCCAAGTAAATTAATAATTTTACCATTTGCTAAAAGTTTCCTCATATCATTTACTACATTAATAAAAGATACATTTTCATATTTAATTTCATTTGGATCAAATAAATTACATAAATCATCACCAAGCTCATCCTTAATTCTATCATCAAAAAAGATATCAGTAATAGGAGTTTCTAATATTTCTTTTGTTCCACTTTTCTGTTTTTAATATTGCGTCTAATACTACGCCTAGTACGTTTCTGTTTTTTAATACGTTTACTACGTTTACTATGTTTAATTTGCGCATCAAACTCAGCAGTTTGTTTCTTGATTAATTCATCAATCCTAGACGTTTGTCCGAGAAACATTTCACGATTCATATTTTTTAAAAGAAAAAATCAATTTTTACATAGAACCTCGGTTCCGTTTTTTTACATATACACAGGAATATGTAATTGATGTAATGTTTCTAATTCATGTGTTGTTAAATGTTCTTTCTTAACCAACCACCATAAATTATTATACGCCAAAAATACTCGGAAACTTCTTAAACAAAGTGGAAAGTCTTTTGTTTTAACACACGGTTTAATACCATGTTTTGTTTTATAATCTGTAACGAGCGCTACGTATTTATGATGATAATAAAATCTAACTTCTTTCTTCGAATTTACAGGATTTGTAGGATGACGATAATCTTTTAAAACTGGTACATGTTCTATCTTGTAAGCATTCAACATATTTTTTTTAATTTTTATTAACAAAAAATTTATAAGAAAAAATTATTCGATCACTCCGCGAAAATATTTTCTATAACTCTATCATGAATTTTTTTATCAATATTAATTGTAATGAAGCCATAATCTTTTGACCAAGCATTGTTACACGATTGTTTAAATTCATCTTTATTTCTTACGCATAAATCTCTTAACAAATCACTTAAGTTTCTTGCATTTATTTGAAATAGTATAAATATATTTGCATTCTTTCTAATAACACTTCCGTCTAATGAATACATACTTTGTGTTAAATAAAAAACACTACAGTTATTATGTCTACCTCTTGTGAAATAATTTCTCTGAACTGACTGAATTCTATCATTAACACAATCATCAAAAATTACACAATGTTTCATTCTTTTATCTAGTTTACTAGGATCTTGCATATTACTACTATCATCTATTAATTGTATCATTATATGCTTATTTTCATTGGATTTTACTAACTGACTATTTTTTGCTGCTTCTTCACACCACGAACTTATTTCTTCTTCATCTTCAGATTTTTCATATTCTTTGAATAATGAAGCACTTGCTGTTTTTTAAGATAATTTTCAAATGCATATTTTAAAAATTGATAGACGGGTTGTTCTGCTGTTGTTGTATAAATTATAAGATTGTTATAATCCAAAAAATTTGGAGTCGTTAAAATTTTAAATAATAGATATGTTTTTCCACAACCTGATCTTCCACAAATAACTGACAAAACTTTATTAGATAAATTTGGATGATGATTAAATTTAAGTTTTTTTGATTTAATGGGGGTACTTCACTCATTTTTAATAAAAAAATTTATTTTTATTTTTTTTTGTTTCTAAAGAAGAAGAAGAAAATTAAACTTCTCGAGCTTCGCGTGGGAGTTTATACCTCTCGAACGGGAGTTTATACCTCTCGAACCAAAAGATCTATCATAATCTCTTCACCTCCAAAATTTATTTCTTGTCCTTTTTCATCAGTGATTCTAATGTTAATGTTGTTAATAGTTTTTCTTGTAATAGGAAAATATATTAATGTTTGTGGAAATACATTTAATCTATAACCAATGGGTACAGTAAAAGCTGGAAAACTGAATATTAAATTTGATAATTTACCATTATATATCCTCCTTCAATAATGTCACAATGTACAACAATTGAATTTATTTCAGTTATTTTTGGAATCTTCTCACTTAAATGATAACCTTGACTATAGGTTTGTTTATTAAATCCTAATAGCTTTGACAATGATCTATCATGATTAAAATCAACTTGATGATTTTCGTCTAAAGTAAGAGAAAATTTATTAACTGCCGGTTCAACTGCAAAATGTAATTGTTTCTTATCTTTAAATGGTATACCTAAATTTCTCTTAATTTCATTTGATATTGATTCAACTTCGTAAGAACCAGGAAGAAAAGTTAGTATTTTCCAGGTTTTGCCTTTATCAGTAGAATATCTAAATTGGTCATTCACATCTTCGATAACGTTTTGAATAGTGTTAAATGTAGAGAAACTAGTCAATGCAATTTGATAATTTTTATTTTGTTCTAAATGAAGAATGGGTTCTAAATTACAAGTGTGTGATGAAGTAGTTGTTATAATTTTTAACGTCGTACTAAATTTTGATGAACCCAAAATCTCTGTTAGATTTTCTAAATGATTATTAATTTTGTTTAAATCTGCTGAACACATTTTTTAGTTAAAATTTTGAATAAACATCTTTTATAAAAAATTAAAAACAACAACATATTTCAGCTACGGGCGAAGCCCTAGAACATTCGGTTCGTTATACTTTTATAATCCTCTTCATTTAGAATCTTCTTTTCTAACAGTCTTTTTAATATAGCATGAATTTCATTGAAACTAGAATTATGTCCTTCTTTTATTGCAGATATTGAAAAAAATATTTAATCTATTTAGTAATTCTTCTGGATCATCTGGTAAGAATACAATTGTTTCTGTTTTCTGTTTTTCAGATAAACCTTTTCCTACTTTAACTCCCGTTGATAATAAATTTTCTAATTGTTTATAACGTCTAAGAGATTTTACTGCACCAACTCTATCTAACATAGCTTTATATTTTATGAGATCTTCTACAGCATAATTATTTAAATCTGCTCCTCTTAAAAGATCAACAAAATTTCTATCTAAATTAAAAGGATATTTATCTGGTGAAAAAATTAAACCTCGAAAAGGTTGTGGAAATATTTCTTTTTGTCCGAGATAAAATCTAGGTATTGTTTTTCCATCTATAAATGAAATAGAATGTTCAAATTGCATACATTTTGGTAATTTCTTATTAATGTTTGATTCTAGTAATCCATAGTCATCTAATATAGTTTTGTGCTCTGGATCTGTTATATCAATTTGTTTATCATTATTTGTACTTTCTTTTTCAAGAGTTTTAAATGGTTTCATAGTTTTCTCAAAATCAGTTTTTACTTGCTCGGTTTGCTGCATTTTTTCAAACATATCAGATTGAATACCAGCTTTTATCATTCTATGTTGAAGATGATTTTCTTTCATAATATTTCTTTGTTTTATTAACTCTTCTAATTGTTTTATTCTTTTAAAATTATCAGCTCTAATTTTATCCATTTTTAAAATATAATATTTGAATTTTGTGGTAACATTGGAATACAACAAAAACATTTTACTGAACAAATTATTTTTTATTGCTTTGTTGTCTGACATCTTTTCGTTTAAAGTTTTCTCGTTTTAAGTTTTGTTTAATAAAATTTTGCTTAAATTTTCGCTTAAAGTTTTTAGCTCTTCTAAAAAAATTTTATCATTTTTTTCATTAGAAATTTTACCATCACTCGAACTTTTGCCATCCTGTTTATTCTTATCATCAACTTTTTCTGACTGTAATTGAAATGATATTTGATTTACTTCATTAGCTATTTGATCAAATTTTTCAATCTCATCTAACGTAATAACATTATCATCACATACTCTTTGAAAGTAGTAATGTAGTTTATCATAGACTTCTTTGATATGTAAATGCTTAGTTTTTAATGATTTTCGTTTCTTAGTTATTAAAGATTTATCTAACATTGTAATAAGTGAAGTTGCAAAAACACCCGTACCTGTTAAAGCTGTAGCAACTACTGGAATTACTAAAACACCAGAAGATATAACAATTGTTAAAGCACCTAAACTTATTGTTAAGAATATGCCAATTCCTTGTGTTACATTCTTAACTTTAGTCCATCTCTTTCTTAATTTTTTATAATGCTCTAATCTTAATAGTAATTGTGATTCCTTATCTTTCATATAGCGTACTCTATCTTTGTGTTTTTTTTATTCAATTCACTTATTTTTAACTGTGATAACGAAGGATATAGTCTTGCGGTTTCTTCCACTTTTGTTTCATCCATTTTTAAAGAAATATTTTTGAATACAATCTTCTGGTATATTGAGTCTACGTGATATTTTGAGACAACTTAAATTTTCGTTTACGTGATATTTTGGGACCACTTAAATTTTTGAAATTTTGTTTTTTTGAAAATTTGTCACTACCTAAATTTTCGGCCTTCGGCCACGTGAAATTTGAAGTCTACCTAAATTTTTGAAATTTTGATTTTTTGAAAATTTTGAAAAAACCCGCAAAAGTGTGACATCCGGCGCAAGCGAAGCGAAGCGTCGCGCCAGATGTCACACTATATACTACTTGTCTTCCAGCCGGACAATTAGCCAAGGAGTGCCACAAGGTTCTGTCCTCGGCCCATTGTTATTCAACCTATACACTTCCGAACTCTCAGACATTATCTCCTCCCGCAGCGTACGCTTCCATCAGTATGCAGATGACTTTTAGCTCTACATGGATGTTCCAGTTTCTGATTGCTTAACCGCGACTACGAAGATGTCTCGGTGTATTGATGACGTCAATTCCTTGTTGAGCTCCAACCGACTTCGACTCAACCCAAACAAGACACTTACAATCTGGCTTGGGTGTAGGCAGCAGATAAACAAGATCTCTATGAAAGAAATTTCAATCTCCAATGCTATTGTCCAATTACAAAAAAAACAAAGTCCGCAACCGTGGAGTCTCTAAACAGAAACCTAACTCTAGCTGCACACATCAACGCAGTTTGTCGCTCCGCATATTGTTTCCTACGCCAACTCCGCCCCATCATTCGCTGCGCTACGACCTCGACAGCAAAGTCTCTAATTCACGCATTTATTACATCTCGTTTAGACTATTGTAATTCTCTTCTCTATGGTGTCCCAGACTGTCACCTTCGTCCGCTTCAAGCGGTTCAGAACGCTGCTGCCCGCCTCATCACGAAGACTTCAAGACGTGAGCACATTGCACCGGTCCTTCGTGAACTGTACTGGCTTCCAATAAAGCAGCGCATCCAATTCAAGTTGGCTGCTATCGTATATAAGACGCTACATGGTTTATCCCCCCGATACCTTACCGACGACTGCCACCCACCTGATCCGATTGGATATCGTCTTCGTTCATCCTCTGGTCTCTCCATATGTCAACCTACCACAAGCCGCACCCGCATGGGCAACCGTGCTTTCTCGGCAGCGGGTCCTAGACTCTGGAATAGTCTTCCAAGAACATCCGAGACTTTTAAATTGGCCTCTTCCAATTTCGTCGCAAATTAAAGACGTTCTTGTTTTGTTCCGTGGTTTGATCTGTACACCGGCGCCTTGATACCTTCGGGTTTACCGCGCCGTAAACAAATATATGCATAATAATAATAATATGATACATATGCATCCTACAAAGGTTGTGGTGTGGTAAGTAATAAACGACCTGGTCGCTAATTTATCGTTGAAGACAACATGAATGTTCTTGAGTACTGGGAAATGTTTGATTCAGGAGGTCTGCCTCGTATTCATGCATGAGAACGCACCGTGCACACGGTCAAAATTAGCGGTCATATATCTTGAAGCTATACTTTTGCTACCACCCTTGATTACTGGCCTGGGAACCAACACGATGGTGAACTCAGTAATCATTCCATTATGATATTAGGAAGAAATATGATAAGATTTCGTGATTCAAAATCCCTAAAAGAAATGGAGAAAATGAATTTTGTTATTGAAACATTTATGATCAATTTAATTGAAGTATGAAGTTTCGCAGAGCACTCAGACACTTTTCATCAGAAAACAATGCCTACTAGTAATGGGAAAAAGACCGTTCCAGGACCAGGACAAATTCAAAAAAATTGATATCTTTAAAAACGACATAAATTCATGAATTTAGTCCTTTTTTCAGGTTTTAAAGACTTAAATACATGAATTTAGATCATTTAAAAAGTACCATTTTTTCAAAAATGGTATTTTTAAAAACGACATAAATTCATGTATTTAAGTCTTTAAAAACTGAAAAAAGGACTAAATTCATGAATTTATGTCGTTTTTGAAGATATCAATTTTTCAAATTTTTCAAAATCTCAAATTTGAGAATTACAATTTTCACCCTTAAAATCATGACCGTTCAAGGACACTGTAAAAATCATAAAAGTTAAGAATCTCAAATTTGTGATTATGACATTTTTCATTGCTCAAATCATGACCGTTCAAGGACACTGTAAAAATCATAAAAGTTAAGAATCTCAAATTTGAGAATTACAATTTTTTACCTAAAAAAAATCACCGTTCAGGACACCAAAAAAATCATCAGTCAATCATCTCAAAAATTTGTGATTATGATTTAAAAATCATAAAAGTTAGTATTTTTAAAAACATCTTTTAAATCCATTTTTCAGGTTTTTAAAATATGAGATAACTAAAATTATGTGACTAAAAATATTTCTTTGAAAATGTAACAGAATCTCTTAGAATGCCTGTTATTGTTACTGCTTTGCACTCTGATGAACCTCCCAATTGTAGGGAACAGCTGATACCCGCATTCATAAAACAATGCAGATCAAACAGCTGTTACGCGCACTTATGTCTTTCTCCTTCCCCCCACTTGCCAAATGTGCTGCCAGTTTTCCATCCGTGACCGCATTTGCTGCCAAAACTGTTTTGTTAGCCAAATTGGCTCAGAAATTGGCAGCGATTCATTGGTTACTTGAACGCTATTGTTTTAGAAAGTTACAATTGTCGCGTCAACGTTGTCATAGGGATTTCATTGATGCTTATAAACTATATCTCATTTAACAAATTTTAAACTTATCTCAGTTCGTTTGAAAGAGAGTACTTGCGTAAAGCGTTGCCTTTATCACAATATCATAGTTGGATCTATTGAACGCAGACTTCGACTTCAAGTAAAACGTCGGAGAATAGAAGGACTAACAAGACAAATCATACAGCTTCAATCGAATAAGTAGTAAGGAAAATCATCCGTAGAGAACAGTTTTAAATCAATACCCCCCTCCCTTCTGACTTCTAGGGGTCTCATAAGACATTTTTTTATTATAAAATGACTGACCTGATCGAGTTTTTTAAATTATACGGCAAACAAACAACTACGAATTTCGATTTAAATAGAATTTCAGAAGATTGTATTCAAAATATTTATTCAAAATATTTCTTTAAAAATGGATGAAACAAAAGTGGAAGTAACCTCAACGGGGAAGAAAATGGAAGAAACCGCAAGAATATATCCTTCGTTATCATATGAACGTAGTTCTACTTTAATGGACATTGAAAAGATTAACATTGAAAAAATGAACAAAGAAAAACACAAAGATAGAGTTAGGTATATGAAAGATAATGAATCTCAATTATTACTTAGACTAGAACATTATAAAAAATTAAGAAAGAGATGGTCTAAAGTTAAGAATGTAACACAAGGAATCGGCATATTCTTAACAATAAGTTTAGGTGCTTTAACAATTGTTATATCTTCAGGTGTTTTAGTAATTCCAGTAGTTGCTACAGCTTTAACAGGTACGGGTGTTTTTGCAACTTCACTTATTACAATGTTAGATAAATCTTTAATATCAAAGAAACGAAAATCATTAAAAACTAAGCATTTACATATTAAAGAAGTCTATGATAAATTGCATTATTACTTTCAAAGAGTATGTGATGATAATGTTATTACGTTAGATGAGATTGAAAAATTTGATCAAATAGCTAATGAAGCTAATAAAATACCGTTTCAATTACAGTCAGAAAAAGTTAATAATAAGAATAAAAAGGATGGTAAAACTTTTAGTGATGATAAAACTTTTAGTGATGATAAAATTTCTAATGAAGAAAATGATAAAATTTTTTTAGAAGAACTAAAAACTTTATTATACAAAACTTTATTAAACAAATCTTTAGACGAGAAAACTTTAAACGAAAAGATGTTCGACAACAAAGAAATAAAAAAATAATTTGTTCAGTAAAATGTTTTTGTAGTATTCCAATGTTACCACAAAATTCAAATATTATATTTTAAAAATGGATAAAAATTAAAGCTGATAATCATAACAAAAAAATATTATAATACTATATTTGTATATTTCTATCACTCGGTAAACAAATCTTCGATAACTCTATCATGAATTTTTTTATCAATATTAATTGTAATGAAGCCATAATCTTTTGACCAAGCATTATTACACGAATGCTTAAATTCATCTTTATCTCTTATACATTATCTCTTAAACAAATCACATAAGTTTCTTGCATTTATTCAAAAAAGTATAATATATTATTGATTTTTTTCTAAACACACTTTCCGTCGTAATATACATACTTTGTGTTGTTAAAAAAAAAAATACAGTTATGTTTATGTCTTGTGAAAATGTGAAATAATTTCTGACTGACTGACTTATTTTATCATTAAAACACAATCATCAAAAAATTACATTCTTTTATCTAGTTTACTAGGATCTTGCATATTACCACTATCATCTATTAATTGTATCTTTATGTGCTTATTTTTATTGGATTCAAATAACTGATCATTTTTTGCTGCTTCTTCACACCACAAACTTATTTCTTCTTCATCTTCAGATTTTTCATATTCTTTGAATAATGAAGCAATTGCTGTTTTTTCAGATTATTTTCAAATCCATATTTTAAAAATTGATAGACGGGTTGTTCTGCTGTTGTTGTATAAATTATAAGATTGTTATAATCCAAAAAATTTGGAGTCGTTAAAATTTTAAATAATAGATACGTTTTTCCACAACCCGATCTTCCACAAATAACTGACAAAACTTTATTAGATAAATTTGGATGATGATTAAATTTAAGTTTTTTTTTATTTAATGGGGGTACTTCACTCATTTTTAATAAAAAAATTTATTTTTTTTAAAAGAAGAAGAAAATTAAACTTCTCTAGCTTCGCGTGGGAGTTAATACCTCCCGAACCAAAAGATCTATCATAATCTCTTCACCTCCAAAATTTATTTCTTGTCCTTTCTCATCAGTGATTCTAATGTTAATGTTGTTAATAGTTTTTCTTGTAATAGGAAAATATATTAATGTTTGTGGAAATACATTTAATCTATAACCAATGGGTACAGTAAAAGCTGGAAAACGGAATATTAAATTTGATAATTTACCATTTATATATCCTCCTTCAATAATGTCACAATGTACAACAATTGAATTTATTTCAGTTATTTTTGGAATCTTCTCACTTAAATGATAACCTTGACTATAAGTTTGTTTATTAAATCCTAATAGCTTTGACAATGATCTATCATGATTAAAATCAACTTGATGATTTTCGTCTAAAGTAAGAGAAAATTTATTAACTGCCGGTTCAACTGCAAAATGTAATTGTTTCTATCTTTAAATGGTATACCTAAATTTCTCTTAATTTCATTTGATATTGATTCAACTTCGTAAGAACCAGGAAGAAAAGTTAATTCTTTCCAAGTTTTACCTTTATCAGTAGAATATCTAAATTGATCATTCACATCTTTGATAACGTTTTGAATAGTGTTGAATGTGGAGAAACTGGTCAATGCAATTTGATAATTTTTATTTTGTTCCAAATGTAAAATGGGTTCTAAATTACAAGTGTGTGATGAAGTAGTTGTTATAATTTTTAACGTCGTACTAAATTTTGATGAACACAAAATCTCTGTTAAATTTTCTAAATGATTATTAATTTTGTCAAAATCTACTGATGATAATTCTCTCGAAGACATTTTTAAACTAATAAAATTAAACAGATATTTATTTATTTATGAAATATTCTTTATAAAAAAATCATAGATACAAAAACATAAATAAAAATCATAGATAAAAATCATAAATAAAAATTAGAAACAACATATTTCAGCTACGGGCGAAGCCCTTAAAGACATCAGAGATGTCCCGTTATACTTTTATAATCCTCTTCATTTAGAATCTTCTTTTCTAACAGTCTTTTCAATATAGCATGAATTTCATTGAAACTAGAATTATGTCCTTCTTTTATTGCCGATATTAAAGTATTTAATCTATTTAGTAATTCTTGTGGATCATCTGGTAAAAATACAGTTGTTTCTGTTTTAAAACCTTTTCCTACTTTAATTCCCGATGATAATAAATTTTCTAATTGTTTATAACGTCTAAGAGATTTTACTACACCAACTCTATCTAACATAGTCTTATATTTTATAAGATCTTCTACAGCATAATTTTTTAAATCTGCTCCTCTTAAAAGATCAACAAAATTTCTATCTAAACTAATAGGTGATTTATCTGCCGTAAAAATTAACCCCCGTAAAGGTTGTGGAAATATTTCTTTTCCACCAAGATAAAATCTTGCAAATATTTTTTTATCTAAAAAGAAAGTAGAATGTTCGAATAACATAGATTTTGGTAATTTTTTATCTATGTTTGCTTCTAACAAACCATAATCATCTAATAGTGTTTTAAGTACTGGATCCGCTATATCAACACGTTTTTCATTAAGTTCTTTTTCAAGAGTTTTAAATGGTTCGACAGTTTTTTCATAATCAGTTTTTACTTCTTCAGTTAATTTTAATTGTTCAAACATATCAGATTGTATACCAGCTTTTTTCATTCTATGTGGAACATGATTTTCTTTCATAATATTTCTTTGTTTTATTAACTCTTCTAATTGTTTTATTCTTTTAAAATTATCAGCTCTAATTTTATCCATTTTTTATATTATATTTTTATATTATTTCATATTTTTATATTATTTTATATTTTTATATTATTTTATATTTTTTATTTTATCTATCTTAGAAATTAGAAAATTAAAAAGGTTCAGTAGTTATTCCATCAGGTAAATTTTTTCTTTTATCATCAAATGGATCTAATGCTAATTTATGTTCCTCTTTTAAATACATTTTATGTTTCTTTGAATTAAGTCTATAATTACATGCTGTTTTTATTTCATTATTAAATAATACATTTTTATAATCTTGAAATGTTATTTGATTAGCCACTGATGCCTTTGAAATTCCTTTTAATGTTTTATGTGTTTTAATATTATTAGTTGTATTATAACAACAACATTTAGATTTTAAAAATATAGCTTCTGTTATGAAATCTTCTTTTCCTAACTCATCTTTTACTTTACATAATTCTGAAGGATGAATAAAATCTTTTATTTTATCTATTTCTTTATCAAGTGAAGAATTATATGGTACTGTTAATTTTAAGAAAACAGAATCGGTATCTGTAAAGTGTAATTTATAGTTTTTGCCATAAGCAGGTGCTAAATAATCATATATAAATTTATACATAAATAGTTTAGCTAATTCTAATATAGTGAATCCTATAAAATTAAACTTACCATGTTTTACGCTAATTCGACGTAAATGTACAGCACATAGTTCATCACTAAATCTAGTAGTTCTTTTATATGTAGGTTTCCTTGTTAAATTTTGAAACCTATCTCTATCATAAACTATTTCAATATTTTGTCTATTACGCACATTTTCTAAAGTCTTACCATAAAATGCATTATTCATTAATTTGAAGAACACGTTTCCAAAATCATTTTTATTTATTTTAGCTATTTTACGTTTTTCAATATTGAACTCTATATAATTTTTTAACCATTTAGATTTTCTATACTCTAGTTTTCGATGTATTTTAGTGAGAATCATTCCATGTCCTAAATACCAATCTAGCATTCTTCCTTCAACAACATACTTTCTTTTATTACTTTGTGTTAACATAAGTTTTTTTGTTGGTCTGTATTTTTTAGGCATTATAGATTTTTGATAATCTGAAAAATCTATATTGGGAATTTTGTTTTCGGGACAGAAAGGATAATATTTTGTTGCGCCTTTTATATAATCAGGGTATGCTAAATCAACTTCATATATATAACCAAAATTACGATTTCCGTCATGTGTTTTTTGATAATCAAGATGTCATTTCACCATGTTCACCAAAAGACACCATGTCATTTCACCTGTTGGTAATTCTTGTATCATGCAAGAAGAATATAAGCTATTAAAATCATAATATAACAAATAGTTTTCTCTCATGATTTCATTAACTGCTGCTTGACTAACTTCATTTGATATAAGTCCTTCTATATTTTGATTAAACAATTTTATAAACTGATCGCTTTCTTCTGGAGATAAAGGTTTCATTATTCCATAATCATCAGGATTTACTTTTTTATTATAACACTTAACATATCTATTACCTAAAACTGATGAAACTCCACCTCTAATTCCAGATTCAAAAAATAATAATTTATCATATGTATTTTCTTTATAATGTTTAAGTTTAACACCAGTATGTTTTAATCCTGCTAGCCATGTTAAACCTGGTGTAGAATAACAATAACATGGATCTATTCCGTAATATTCTAAACACATGTCACGAAAGTTTTCGAAAAGATCAGAAAGGATTAATACATCTATCTGAAGATATTTCATTGTATAATCATACATTGTTTTACAATTTAACTCTCTCCAATTTTTTTCAGCTTCTGCATAATCTTCTTCAGATAATTGTGATTGTTTTAATGTTGATTTAAATTTATTTATTGGAGGAAGTTGTTTTTCTTCCATAATTTTATTCACAGAATTAAAATCTCCAGTTATGTACTCATACGGAAATATGCCTTTTAAAGGTTTTAAATTATATTTATTTAATATTTTACATTGTTCAGGTTTCAAAGTTTTTCCCATAACATCTAATGAATAAGGAGTAAAAAATCTAAATGCATCTAAAATTCTAATACAATCTAATTGCATTGAAAAATATTCTTCTTCTTGTTTACATAGTACATTTATTTGTTGTTGTTGTAATTTTTCAGATGAAAATAAATCTTTCATTATTAAATGGAAATCATATTTAGAACCATTATAGAAATATAGAGGAACAAAGTTATATTTAAATTTATTAGCATTAAGATTACAAGAATTATGTGCTGCACCTCTATATAATCCATTTAGATGATCATGATCTTTTACTTTGTCAAGATATCTACCTTTTCCAGTTTTATAATTATTTGTAAAAACTTTTCCACAGTAAAAACATTTTATTTCATTATAAAAATGTTTTCTTTCTTCATTCGTTAATGGAATCATTGGTATATTTGTTTCAAGCAATTGTGAAAAATAATTTTGTAATTCTTCTACTTTCTTTGTAAACATTTCTGAACTATCTTCACCATAGTATTGAAAATATTCTGATTTAAATAAATTAGGATAATTTGAGTGAATGTACATTCCCCAACATAATGGTTTTTGTTCAAATAAATATTTTTCTTTACTTTGCTCAGATGCACTTTTTTCATAATTACAAACCGAAGGTTCTACTTGGTCCGTACCATTTTCAGAATCGGGCGAAGCCCTAGAACCTTCGGTTTGATTTTGTGTTATGTTAACATTATATGCTTCGAAATCACAGTATATTGTAAAGGGTACTTCATTTTTGAAATACCATTTATTGTATTCTAAATATTCATCTTTAGGAAAAGTATTTTCAACTGCTTCGTTTTGTTGACAATTCTCCAAATGTCTATTCATTTCTTCTTTAGTTCTAAAGCTCGTCATACATTGGAGACAGGGAAAATTAGCATTATCTGAAGTTTTTGTAAATATAGAAACATCTTTACACAGTATAAAATGACCCTGATAATATAATATATTCGCTTGTGCTGGTTGTTTTGCTTGTTTTCATTTTTCAAATTTATCTTGATATATTTCATGTGTTAAGTCGATATATCTTTGTAAATCTTTTTCAGACTGTTGATAATTTTGATTTAATATTTGTAGCTGATAACTATATTCTTTATCATATTGTTCTTTATATTGTTGTTGACATTTTTTAAACATTCATTTAATTCTTTATTGTCTTCATTATTTAATTCTTTATTGTCTTCATTATTTTCTTCATTTAATTTTTGGATTGTTTCTATCTTATTTTGATATTTATGACCATATTCTTGTACTAATATTTTTGTTTGTTGTTGATAATCTGTTTTACATTTTTGTAAACTTTTATTTAAATTTTCTAAGTTTTGTTGATATTCTAAAGATAAAGATAAATAATCGGAATCACAATTATAATCATAATTACGTCCTTCATAATTATTATGATTAATCATTATTGGTGATAGTGGTTTTATAATTTCAAATTTTTCAGTACATATTATATTTCCTTGGTAAAAAATATTATGATGCATGTAATTTCCTCTTTTATTGTATACTATTTCTGATTGACATAAATTTTTATTATTCAAATAAATTTTTTTTGAATCTGAGTAAAGTGGAGTAATTTTACCAATAGAAACATAATTCACATTTAATTCAAAAACATTTACTTCTATTAAATTTTTATTCTTTTTATGAAACTTTATTAACCTATTATAATCATATGGAAATTCATCTAAACCATCCGAAAGATCAAACTCATTTATATATTCTTCTTTATTATAATGACTTAGTCTTTCTTTGTGATATTCTGCAGGATGTAAATGTTCTATAATACTCCACAGAAAACAATAATCATCTTCATTTTTTATGTTAATTATTTGTGGTGAACTGAAAGGTAAAGGAACATAACTACCACCAGTATTATTTTTATATTTATCAATTACTATTTTCTTAGATAGTATTTTAACAAATCTCCAACCAGATTCACGTAACTGGGCTTCAATTATACAATTATCTAATCTAAGTATCATTTGTTCAAAATTGGTATAATATCATTTACATTATGAATTTTGAATGAATTTTGTAAAATGTCCTTGTATTATTTTATTTATTCATTCATCAGGTCCATTTTTGGTATAAAGTACTTCTACATTTCATAAAATTTTTTAAAATTTTCTAAAATTTTGAAAAAAAGAAAGTTAATACATTATAAAAAAAAATCGGTCATCATCAATTTTATTAATTATTAAATAATAAATAATATTTTTATTATTTTCTAATTCTTCATTCGTTCGATTTCAATCATCTCATTCGTTAAATTTCGTTAAATTCATAAAGTATCGCTAAATAAATATCTCCCATCTTCTAAATGTTCATAAAGAACTTTTTTTATATTTTGAATGTGAAATATCATCAAATATCATTTTTAACTTTTATATCAGTAGGTAATGTTTCTAGATAGTTTTTATAATTATTTAATTTCAATATATTTCCTTAATCAATTCGATCTACATTTTGTAAATGCAGTTTACTTTGTAAATGAGATTGATAACTTCTTTTTGTTTGTAACTTTTTTTCACATAAGACACAATAAAATTTTTCCATTTTTTTATTTTTTAAAGAAAAATTTGTGTTTTAATTTTTAAAGAAAAAATTCTGAAATATTTTTTTTAATAAATTTCTGAGTAAAAATTTTTTAAAAAATTTTTTTATAAAAAAAATAAAAAAAATGTTTGAAGATAATAAAATAGAACATGTACCAGTTTTAAAAAATTATAGACATCCAACAAATCCTCTTACTCCAAAACAAGAAGTAAAATTTTACTATCATCATAAATATATGCAATTTGTTAAAGATTACAAAATAAAACATGGTATACCAAAATATACTAAAACAAATGATTTTCCACCATGTCTAAGAAGCTTTAGAGTATTCTTGGCATTTAATAATTTATGGTGGTTAATTAATAAAGATAACTTAACAGTATATGATTTAAAAACATTAAATAAATTAAATCTTCATCCATATATTTACAATTTTAAAACAAAATATTATAAAAGAAATTAAAAGATAAATTATAAAATATTTTTTTAGTTCATTATAAAAATATATATAAGGAAAATATTATTAATATATATCTGTAAAATTATGATAAATTTGTTTAATTATTAAGTATTTCACTAACACCGTTTATTAATGGTTTTATATCATTATATTTTTTTTTGGCTTCATCAAATGTAGATTTGGCATCAGAAAATGTAGATTTAACATCAGATATTATTGGTGTTGCTTTTATTAAGCCGTTTCTAACATCATCTATTGCAGTTTTCAAGTAGTTTAATGTTTCATTATCCTGTAATCTGTTAGGTATTGGTATACCAAATTTTGTACTTAAATAGTTATCAAAATAAAAATAAAATGTATCAGAAATAATTTTTAGTGGTACTTTTGATTCATATTCTAAAAAAATAATTATTTGTTCTATAACTTGATTTGATAAATGTTTTGCATTTGCATACATTCTAATATCAAAATCTTGAGAGTTATTATAGATTTCATGTTCGGTATCTACTAATATATTCAAATCTTTATCATATACTTGCATATGTTCACTTATGGTATCAACACGTATTATTCCATATTTATGTTGTGTATAATATGATAAAGGCATATTTATTTTATAATTTTTATTAATATCATTAAAGAATGCTGCATTATTTTGTGTAGTTGTAAAAAATGTTTGAATGTTTTCTCTAATCTTATTATCTACATCACAAGCTTTATGAGCTAATACAACTATTTGAAAATTTTGATGTCTTCCTTTTGTAAATATTTCTGACATATTTTTTGTTTTGATAAACTTGCAACATCATCTAAAATTAATAATGATTTATTTTCAGGTGTACCAGCAAAATTTTCCATATCTTGTAACTCATTTAATTGTTTATCATTATAAACGTTTGTAAAAGTTGGCCATTCAGAAGTATGCATACAAAAAATATGTACTTTTGTTTCATCCTTATAATGTTCGTTTATATATTTTTTAATAAACGTAGTCTTACCACTTCCTGTTTTACCGTAAACAATGAAATGTAAATTTTCTTGATACATTCTACCTTGTTTAATATTTTTATTATTAGTTTTATCCTTAATCTTATCCTCAGTCTTCCATACTTTAAAATTTTTTATTTCTTGTTTATAAAAATTTATCCTCTTTTGTTCCTCTGTTAGAAAATAACCCCATTGATTTCCAATACATATAACAAGATGATAAATAAAAAATATTAAAATACATGCAAACAATATTTTTATACAATGAAATTTTAAAAAATTCCAAAGACGTGTAAGATCTGATTGTGGTATTTTTTTATTAGGAGATGAATTAGGGAAAAAATTTTTTTTGGTGGTGTCTCTAAATATTTTTTATTATCTATAGTTAGATTCGGATCTTGAGGGGTTAGTGTATCTTGAAACTCAGTGTTATTTATATAATTATATATCATTTCATTTAATACATTAAGAGATTTATGACGACTCAGATTACTTTTATTACTTTTATCACTTTTAATTATAACCGGTGAATATAAATCTTCCAAATTTTCGTTTTTATTCATTTAATATTTTTAAAATAAAAAATTTAGGAATTATTATTTTTTAATTCCGGACTCGCATTCTTACACTCTTATGAGTGTTTTTAACCTCTCTAGCACCTCCGGAATGTATATGTATTTTTGTTCCTATACTCAAAAGAAGTATGTTCCGAACCTCTCCTCTCCTCCGGAATGCTTAAGAATATTTTTATAAAATAATATTTTATTCTTTATAAAAAAATTATGTTTTAATATATATAAGACTATTTTTAGTAGAAATACAACTATTTTAATATATAAGACTATTTTAATAATAAAAAGTAATTTTATCTAATATAAATTATTATTATGTTGATTAAGATCTTGATTAAGTTTTGGACATAGTGTTACATGTCTTGGAAAATTTTTCTTCAATATAATTTTTTGACAACCTCTACATTTAACTATTTCTTTTAAACAATCCTTACACTGATATTTACTATCATAAAACTCTGTCTTAGGTTTAGTAATTTGACAACTTGTACATTGTTTTGTAGAACTTATACAAGAATTATAATGATTAGTAATTCCTTGAATTTTACAATTACGACATAGCTGATCTTTTAATTTAACTTTTTAATCTTTTTTAACCTCTTCTGGTTGTTCACATAATTTTAAATGACGTGCAAAATTTTTAGACGTTATATTTTTATTACATCCGGAACATATTTATTTGTTATTACATTCTACAAATTGATTTTTATCAACATAATTATTTTGTGCTACATTATTATTATTTTGTGCTAAATAATTATTATTTTGTGCTAAATAATAATTATTATTTTGTCTAGGTGTATTTTGTCTAGGTGTATTTTTTCTAGCAATATAAAGATTTTGAACTTGATCTGAAATAAATAAATGCTTTAATCTTTGTAATGGTTGCTCCGGTTGAATATTATTATTAGGTTGAATACTATTATTATACTGAATATTTTTTTGAAATTGATTCATATGCATACCACATGGTGTGTTTTTCATATGAGAATATAATAGCGTTTGATTTAAAAAACGCATCTTACAAACTTGACAAATTTGAGACATTTCCATTTTTTATTTTTATTAGAAAAAATTTTATTTTTATTAGAAAAAATTTTATTTTTATTGTTAAAGAATGATGCTACCAAATGTTGGTGGAGGTGCATATATCCCGAATAATCGTGAATCAGAAATAGAACTAGAAAATTATATCATGAAAACTGGAGACGTTTTATCTGGTCCATTGCATCTTTCTATTCTTCCGCAACAAAATACAGAGTTAACAAATAAACAATATGTTGATACACAAATTAATGACCTAAAAGAAAAATAACACTTAAAATAACTTAATGACAAATCATTAAACGAAAAATTATTAAAACTTGATAAAAAGGATAGAGAGCTAGAAGCAGATATAGCAAAACTTTTTAAAAAGATTTCTGAACAATCAAAAATTTTAATATTACTTTCTATAAAGTTAAAATCTGCAGTCATTAAAAATAAACATCAGATAAAAATCTTAAAAGAACAATTAGAAGATGAAATAGAAAAACTACCTGAAAGAATTAAAAAAAATTTAAAACAGTTACAAACTACATTCCAAAAAAGTGTGAATGAATTAAGTTCTAAAATTACTCAACAAATTAAAAAAATGAATCATTTGAAAATTGAAGTAAACTCACTTGATGAAAAAGTTGATAAAATGAAAACTCTTAAAATCAACTTGGAAAATGAATTAAAGAAAAATTTGCAAGAAAACTCTAAAGAAAATAAAGAACAGATAGATGCTGTTAAAAAACAAGTAGATGTTCTTAAAGTTCAATAAAATGCTTTAAAAACAGAATTAAAGAAAAGTGAGAAAAAAGTAGAAAGGACTGAAAAGGAAATTAAAGTACATCACACGCTACTTGACGCAATAGATAAAGTGCAACAGACAATTAATAAAATCTCGAAGTTGTTGTCCATTCACAAACGTAAATCTTGATCGGACCAAAGGTCCTCAGGTTACTAACCTATCGAACCTTGTTCAGAGGCTTTAGCCGATCATAAACGCAATTCTTAGCGCAAATATTAACGTAAATATTTTTTCCCAAAAGTCAAATTTAATCTTAAAAAATGCCTATAATTTATAAACACAATCTTAAACATTTTGTTTCAAATCAAAAAATTGCTCATGAACCATCTATGAAATCTGTTTACCATTATGACAGTGTAGAAACAATTCAAAAAGAAGGGGATGGTATATTTTCTGGTATTGGAAGTATCGTTAACTTAATTAAAAATAATAAAGATTTGATTACATCTGCTGCAAAAGGAGCAGCTGCTATAGGTAGTACAGCTAGTGCCATATCAAATGCTGTTAAGTCTCAAAACGAATTAAAACAACTAGAAAATATTCGTAAACTTAAGAATGATTCTGAAGAACTAAAAAATTTAAAAAAACTTTCAGAGGAAACGAAAAACAAAATTGGTAACATAGCTGTAGGGGGTGAAACCTTGAGGAGCGGAGCTCCGTCTGATAGTAAACATAATTAAAATAAAAATAATAAAAAAACAATTGAAGAAATAAGAGGTAATGGTGTGAACAGCAACCTTCGGTCTAACCAGCAAAGCTGTAGCGGAGCTGGTCTAGCAAAATTCTAAAATTATATTTTAGTAAAATTTTTTAGTAAAATTTCTTTTAGTAAAATTTTCTGTGTATGAGAAAAAACAAAAAAGTCAAATTATTTTTTATAAAAATGTCTTCGCTTATCGAAAGCAAATTTAGATTAGACGAGCCTCAGTTCGTCAGTTATAATCAAAAAAAGAATGACTATATAAGAATTGCTATGAATCCCGGATCTTCCAGTAGAGTAAATACTGGAGGTGATTTAATTTTTGAAGTTGATAATCAGCAGAGTTATATATACTTATCTGATTCCTTTTTACACTGTGAATATTCTTTATATAGTGATGCTAATTTTATAACACCATTACCAGATAGCGATAATATTGCATTAGAGAATAATTTTTTCCAAGATTATTTACACAAATGCGTTTAGATGTTGCAACTCAAAATATAGAAACAATAAGTGATTCTCCAGGTGTAATTGATACAATGCTTAGATTTGTAAAAATTGGTGAAAATAATAAAAAGTATGAAATCGAAGGTTGGTTTCCTGATACTAATGATGGTATAATTGTTGATGATTTAACTCACGCTGGAACAGATGCAGCAGGAATTGCGAAAGATGTAGAAAATATTGCAAAACATTTAAATAAAACAAACAATAGTGCATATAAAGAAAGACGTGAATTTAACAAGAAAAGTAAACAGACAGTAGATTGGTCATTGTCTCCATTATTCGGATATTTAGATTATGATAAAATATCATATCAATTAAAATTTAAATTAATAATTCATCGTACAGCAAATAATGAATTAATCTTTTTTGGCAAGACTGGAAAAAAAGCATATTTAAAAATTGATAGACTTGAATGGTGGATTAATCATATTACTCCTAGTTTAGAGATTGAAACAGCTATTGCAAAAAGATTAAACACAAACAAACCAATTCCAGTATGTTTTATGAAGCGTACTGCTAGTTCAGTAACTTTTTCCGAACAAAGATTTAACTGGCATTTTACTAGAACTTCGAATACTCCAAGATATTTATTACTAACATTTCAAAGAAATAATTCTCCAAGTTTTGATAAGAACAATAATCTTTTTCATATTAATACAATTCGAAGTTTACAAGTTGCTTTAAATCAAAACCGATATCCAATTGATCCATTAAGATTCGATGATACCAATAATCAATTTATGGAAGGATATGATGCTTATAAAAATCTTTGTACAGAATTTGAAGTTAAACCACAATTAACTCCTGGAGATTGGAGACATTTATATCCAATTTTCTGTTTCGATTTAAGTGCACAATCTGAAGATATTATCAAGACTGGTTGTGATGTAACAATTAATATTGAAAAAAAAGATTCCACAACTTCATTGATGGCTTATGGTTTATTGCTAGAAGATGTAAAATATTCTATTGAAGTTCTTAATGGGAAGATGGTAAGGATAGGTTAGTAACCTGAGGACCTTTAGTCCGATCGGCTAAAGCCTCGAGGAGCTTCGCTCCGATAAGTTAATTAAAAATTATGATAACTTAAAATTTTTTTATTAAAAATGTCGCAAGCGAAAAGTAATAATAATAAAACTGTTGAATTAAAATTACGTAATATTGTTGACAAAAATACCCCTTAAACTATTACTATTAATAAAAAAAAGTATTACATAAGTAAACCAATGATAGAGAATATTAAATTACAAGAAGAAAAGAATGGTGGAATTCTCCCATTAATTCCACTAATAATAGGTGGCATAGCAGCTCCGGGTAGTGTTGCAGGTGGGACAGCTGGTATTGTACAAGCAGTAAATAAAAATAAATCAGAGAAGGCAGCATTAGAAGAACAAAAACGTCATAACAGAGAGCTAGAGAAAGTTGCTAAGGGAGAAGGAGTAGATAATTTTATTAGTAAATTAAAATTAGTTGATGAAGGAAAACGAGTTCTTAAAAATATTCTCCACAATGTTGATGATTTAATTGAAATTAAGGAAACTAAAGATGGTTCTGGAATATATCTAAGTCCTAGTATGATAAGGTAATAACCTCAGGACCTTTGGTCCGATCGGCTAAAGCCTCTGAACAAGGTTCTATTCGGTAAAACATTTATTTTATCTTTAAAATTTTTTTTTATCTTTAAAAATGAATTCTACAAATTCCGAAAATTTAATTAAATTAAAAATTGCTAATTTAGATTTATTAAATTATCTATTAAACAAAAATAAAAACTCAAATTGTAAAATTTATGAAGGTAACGACATACAAAACATTAGAAAACTTTCCTGGATTTATTTGGAGTAAATATTCTAAAGAAAAACATCTTCCTGGTCATTCATATACCGGTCCAGGAACTCGATTAGATATAAGACTAGATGAAAATAATAATCCAAAACCAGGTGAAGAACCAATAAATAGAGTAGATGCCGCAACTTACAGGCATGATTTGGCTTATCGAAATCATGATCTAAGTTCTCGACATGTAGCTGATAAGAAGATGATTCAAGAATTAGATAGTATTCAAAATCCTACATTTAGAGAAAAAATTGAAAGAATGTTTGTTAAGAAAGCTTTACAAGCTAAAATATTATTCGGTCAGGGTAGTGATCCGTCAGCAAATGAAACGACAGCAAAGCTGTCTGAGAGCAACGCTCGAACCTACGCGTCTGAAATGTCGAATGACCTAGGACGCTATGCGTCCGAAATTCATAAAGAATATAGAAGGCCTAAATATTTATTGAAAGTAAAAGTATTTAATAAAGATGATATTTGGAGTGCTGATCTTATTCATATGCCGAATGAAAAAGATTATAAATATGCATTGACCGTTATAGATTTATATACACGATACGCTTGGGTAAAGCCTTTAAAAAATAAAAGTGGTCTATCAGTTAAATATGCGTTTGAAGAAATCTTTAAAGAAAGTAATAGAAAGCCAAAAAAACTGTTTGTTGATAAAGGGTCGGAATTTTATAACAGAAATGTTAGGCCACTATTTGAAACTGTTTATTCAACTGAAAATGCTGGAAAGGCTGTAGTAATAGAAAGATTCAATCGGACGTTAAAAAATAAAATTTTCAAGAAATTTACTGAGCAAAGAAATCAGAAATGGTTGAAGATATTACCAGGAGTTGTAGAGGAGTATAACAATAAGATTCATTCAGGTATTGAAGAAACTGCAAAGAAAGCTTCTGACGATCCTGATTTGATACGAAAGAAAATATTCGAAAATAATTATTCGAATGAGAGTAATCCGAATTTGCAGAAACTTAAGCCGAAATTTAAGATTGGAGATAGAGTTAGAATATTTAAGTATAAAAATAAATTTGAAAAAGGCTTTGTTGGTTATTGGACTAAAGAAATATTTGAAGTTTGTAAAATAAATCAAACTTATCTGATTACTTACGAAATCAAAGATTTAGATGATGAAGATATCAGAGGCCGATTTCATCAAAATGAATTACAACGAAGTGATTTTTAATTATCATTATCATTATTATTGGAACTAACGTATCGGGAATGAAATTCCCTTGTTCAATTCTAACATAATATCTAGAAATGGTACTCCTTCCTGTAATTTCAATAAAACATAAAGACATAATTGACCACAATAAGTAGTTCCCGGTTTTTGAATTTGAAATGTATTATAAGTTCCATTGCCAAGTAATTTTTTGACTTCGTTTGTTGGAGGCAATCCATAAGAGTCAAAATAGTAATTATCTCCATTTTTATTTCTATGCCCCGATGACCAATGTACTCCTTTTTGGTCTGAAGTGTGAAGATTTGTTATGAAATTTATAGTTATTGTTGGCTTATTTTTAATCAATTGTAATTCGTCTCTCATCAATATGTGAAAATTCTTTATTCCCAATTGATTTGCGATTTTCTTTAGATCAAAATTTGTAGTTCTTTGCGTTCCATATAATTTTAAAAACTCATTTATGTCGCTCATTTTATAATAAAAAAATTTCTTATAGGGACCCCTAGAAGTCAGAAGGGAGGGGGTAGTAGAACTACGTTCATATGATAACGAAGGATATATTTTTGCGGTTTCTTCCACTTTTGTTTCTTCCATTTTTAAAGAAATATTTTTAGTCGCATAATTTTAGTTATCTCATATTTTAAAAACCTGAAAAATGGATTTAAAAGATGTTTTTAAAAATACTAACTTTTATGATTTTTTGGTGTCCTTGAGCGGTCATGATTTGAGCAATGAAAAATGTCAATCACAAATTTGAGATTCTTGACTTTTCTGATTTTTTGGTGTCCTGAAACGGTCATGATTTTAAAGGTAAAAATTGTAATTCTCAAATTTGAGATTCTTAACTTTTATGATTTTTACAGTGTCCTTGAACGGTCATGATTTGAGCAATGAAAAATGTCATAATCACAAATTTGAGATTCTTAACTTTTATGATTTTTACAGTGTCCTTGAACGGTCATGATTTTAAGGGTGAAAATTGTAATTCTCAAATTTGAGATTTTGAAAAATTTGAAAAATTGATATCTTCAAAAACGACATAAATTCATGAATTTAGTCCTTTTTTCAGTTTTTAAAGACTTAAATACATGAATTTATGTCGTTTTTAAAAATACCATTTTTGAAAAAATGGTCCTTTTTAAATGATCTAAATTCATGTATTTAAGTCTTTAAAACCTGAAAAAAGGACTAAATTCATGAATTTATGTCGTTTTTAAAGATATCAATTTTTTGAATTTGTCCTGGTACTGGAACGGTCTTTTTCCCATTACTCCTACTCATCATATAATTGATCAGGCATGTGATTACCATCCGCGGCCCTGCCGGAAAATACTCCTAAGGGGCCCCTTGCTCATGATCCGTTTAAGAATTGCATAATCGCTTCTCTTCGAAATTTTAGCCAACTTTGTCTAATTTTAGCGAAATTCTGACCCCATTCGATTATTAGTTTTATTATAATCCATTAGAGCTGAAACAACTACTAGACAAGTAGGCTAAAAAACATGTTGCAGCTCCAACCAAACATGTTCTGCATTTCAAAAAATGTGTCGCAAATCAAATGCATCCGTTGTGTTGAATACCGTATGTCAGACGTGATTGCCGTCCAAATTAATTAATGTAGTCTCAACAGAAAGTTGTTTGGCTGTCGTTATGTGTGTCGTCCTTGTCTTCAATTTGCATTTCGAACGCTTCACACACGCAACGTTTTCGTGTCACAGATGTAACGGCCTTTGATGAGATGTCTTGAATTTTGAGTTTTGAATAAGTTATTATCACCATTAAATTATTTCTATTATGTTTATGAGCATGTAGAAACACAAGCAAAATATGTCCATACAATTTGCAGAAAATTTGAGTTAAAACGTGAAAATCAAAATAGGCAATTCGTGAGCGTCACACACGTAACGGTAATGCTTTTGGTCGTGAACATAAGGTATTAAAATGTTTTAGTAAGTCTTAATAGCCAATTTTCTGGGCCAACATTCAATGTATTTCTACTAAATTTTCAAGCGTTTATATTAAATATCGAAGGATGTAGACAACAGAACGCACCAAAAAACAGCTCCAAATGTCACACACGTAACGATGTAATCGTCCATCTGATATCAATGGTGCGTTATAGTCGTAGCAAAATTATTTCGGCTGTTAGGAATAACAAATTTTGTGTAAATGATGTAAAGATGGATACCCGATGTACTCACAGGTAGGCACAATTGAGCGCAGAATGAGGTGTCCGACCACCTTTAGCGGTCATCATATGGTGTAAGAATTCCGGGAAACATCCAAACTTCTCGGAACACTTACAACAGTGAATATTCCTGCAAATGAAATTGAGATTACTGTGAAATTATGTTTGATGGAACAAGATTGACATCGGATTCACCTAGACATATTGTGCTCTTCTCTCCAGTGTCTCAGCCAATCATCGTAGTCATCTAACAATTTACTTTCCTCAGGGCTGGTTCCCGCACAAAGAGCGCAGTATATCTTTTGATAGCTTAACTGTAGAGATGCGAAGAAACTTTTGGTAGGGGGCAATGTATTAGCAGAGCATTCGAGACGAACCATTGTGAGGGGATTCAAATTTAGCCAAATAACAAAGTCTCTGAAAAATACGAAGTTGAAAATGATAGTTGAAACATTAGAGGCAGAAGTTGAACCATGAATAATAATCTAACACATTAACAATTTCTCAGTGCACACATCAAAACACAAGCATTTCTAGATTACGTCAGTTACACCATGAAATAGGTTTCACTTCACCGAAGCATAAGAGCATTTCAAAAAAATCTACCAACTCCAGAAATGTTCGAAGAATCGCTCTGGTGTTCATGCTGAAATGTTCCCACTAGCAATTCTAATAGAATATTGAGCATTTTGAAAAATCGTAATACAGCGTGAACATTGTACATGTAGCATCATAAGCATACTTCTACACATCTTGATACTTCTAAAGTACAGGAGGAATCACGATGTACGCAAGAGCAATGATCTGCCATTCAACGGATGAATGGATTATCCAAGTTCTTTTTGTGTCATATGCGCATCAATAGCAAGAGAAATTTTTGTAAAGAGTATTCTCTTTGTTCAACAATATTTTGCAAATACATGTCAAAAATCATTTCTATGCACTTCTACATGGAAAGATGTCATGAGCTAGATTTACAGAAACGTTCAATCGATATCATTTCCTAGACAATTTCAAGTCGACAATTCATTCGGCGTTGATAGCTCAAAACCGGTAGAGCATTAAATAACTTCTACTCAGCGCCGTTTTGATCGAGCCGAGTTCAAAGTTTTTATAGGATTTCATTAGCTGCGATAATGGAATCCAAAACCTACCAAAGCATTCAGTTTTTTCCAGTTCCTTCAACCCTTGGGTGTTGATGACACGTAAATTGCATAATTGATAAAGAATGATGTACTGCTACTCAGTTGGCTGGCATATCATAAAATGCAATGAACATGTGCATGTGGGGGTTACAAGCATCACCGAAATTATATTTGCATTGGCAGTAGCTGAAGCTAAGAATAATAACTAAGCTGTCAGTTTTGTAGTTTTTACATGCTGTAATCTTTTTGCAGTTGGTGAATCAACAAGATTGAGGCACGCGAACGCACGATTTCAAGTGATTCCACATAAAAATTGAGCTGTAAACGAGCTTTCTTTTCACTGCGACACAATTTCTCTATGATTCGTGCTTTTCGAATATTTCCAGCATGTCATATTCTTCAGGCTTATGTTGAGAGCAGATCTCTGATGAGTATTGATATATGATCTGTCGAGTATTGATAGTCCATGTGCATACGGGTACATCATGAGAAAATTTTCAAGACAATTGCCAAACTCGTTGGAGAGAGCCTTAGCAAAAATGTGCCTGTGGTGGCATGTGTCGTATTAGTGTCTAAGAAGCCAGGTTGCAATTCTTTCCTGATACATGCTTCAACATGAGACTTGTGGAGAAGCACTTCAGCACATGAAACAAAAAGAACAGATGGACGATTACCCCATGGAATGCTTCTTCTATGCAATTCGTTTTTTCTTTGCGTGGAATACTGTGCTGTAATTAGCTGCCATTACTTCGACAGATGAGTCATGTTGGAACAACTTTACGGAGTTCAATATCAAAAAAATAAACGAGGATATTGCTGTTTCTACTTTGCGTTTCGACTTCGAATTACCTTCGTCAGCATGCGCGAGATTTTTGAGACATGCGCAAAGACGACCAAGCAACTTTCTCAGTCCGTTAGCTAACTAATATAATGCAGATGCATGTTCTAATTTCGTGTCCTTCAAAGCACGCAGATCAAGACAAAGAGACACACCGTGTTCTGCTATATAGCCAGTATCATTGTCTTGTGAATAAGAACACGATCAGCTACAATAGCAGCAGTAGGCCTGAGAAAATTTTCAGCTTTCCTTTGAGCTTGTTGAACGACTGTCTTAGAAGGGTGGTGCGGAGCGGAAATCAGCAACACTTAAAGTGGAAGCAATTAGAGACTGCATCACTAAGAGGAGAAGATTTTCCTCGAGAAATACAATTTGCATTTTTCCCTCGACCAGCTATTTTTCCAAACACGTCTTTCAATTTGAATACGTACGTCTGACCATCAAGCTTCACTATGTTACTATCATCCAACCAACTCCACTTCCACTTATGATGTGGTCATAGATCTTAGGAAAGCTGAAATATCAAGTGGATAGACTGAACTTTCTCACTAGTAGGTTGAACAAATTAGAAGAGAAAACTGGAGACAAAAAATTATTAACCATTCGTTTCAGCAGAAGCACATATGTTGGTATGGAATTTTAAAGCAATTTCGATTACTAAAATCAATCACGTTATGATCAATAGTAAAAATTGACGTAAATTTTGACTGAATGAAAAACATCCGATACACAGATTGCTTTGAATCTAACCCATCTGGAAGAATATTTTCTATTATGAAAAACTTGAATACGACCTGAATACGATAACCTAATTTGCTTGCAGCTATGCAACCCCCTACCCCGAAGCATTTTCATTGAATCTTTGGTCGACTTGTGAGTCCCTTTTTTGGACTTTTGGAAGCTCTGAATTGTGTATGAACTCCTGCAACTCTCCAACAGCCTACCGGTAACCAAATGTTGAAAAGGAACTGTTAGGGAGTGCTTTAGAAGTTTCACATTCGTGTACATGTAGGTCGTATTGGCGAGGTGAAACGTGAGAAAAATATTGCTTGAAAAGGTCTACAGACACTATCAGGCACTAATTGAAATTAACATAAGCGATTCATGAGTAGACGACATGCAACAGACGTTGTTTTGCATTGATAAATTGATAATTTATTCAATTCAAGTCTTCATTCAAAATTGAAAGCTTAACAAAAGATGAACGAAAGTCTAACAGAGTGAGACTTATATTACTTATTTATTCACTAGTAAAATGTAGAACTCGTGCGACGAATATTTAATTCTGATTCACGCGATTCGATACAATTCGTCCAGGTGGACTCGAATATGCGTCCTAGCCCTTGTTACCACATACTAAATTGAACCCTACATGATTTTTTTGCACCCGACTGAACAAAATGTAGTCGGCCTACAGTAATAAATCAGTGCGTGACATGATATCTGTGAAAATTATTAAACACGTTGTCACAAAAATGCGTGCATGCACGAAAAACTTACTTATATATACAATCTCCATTCATAATTTTGGTTACAAACTCTCTCATTTCTTTTTGAATCTTGAGTCTCTCCGCCGGTGTTTCAGAAGTTTGCTTTACAAGGACGTTACAAAGTTGAGCCTTTGTTGCGGCGGAAATAGAAGAGGTAGGATTTGTTTCTTCCAAGACTGATTTCACTTTAAAAGGCATTTTTGACTTCTTTCCAACCCGTCTCCGGGTTTGACTTTTAGCAGTATCAACACGTCTGGTCGTCCAGTCTTCGTCGCTGCTTGACAGTTCATACAAGCTGTCTGGTTTTTCTGCTTCAGCCTCGGACTCAGACGATGGGACATACTCAGAACAACTGGAAAATTCGTCTAATTCACGATAACTGGTCGCGAATCTCTGTCGCCGAGGTCGTAAACGACTTTTCTTATCATACTCACGTAGATATGTTGAGTAAGCGTCATCAAACGCATTAATTGACATGAAGAGATGTCCCAAAGGAACGTTAAGCAACTCCAAACCCAGAATAGCGTCTAATCTTGGCAATTTTATAACAGGAGTTTTCAAGTTCGGGTATTTTTGTTTCTCTTTTTGACAAACGGGCAAGTCAACTTGATATTTGTTATCGGATTCGAATACTGATCGTGAATCGGACAATTTGCCACGACGAGACCAACCACCGCGTCGTGACGTTCCACCGCGTCCCCTGCTCCGCCCTCGACTTCGGCCACGAGACGAACGAATCGTGGGGAAGTTGGAAAGTGGCATTTCTTCCGAATCCTCTGAATTTGAGCTAATCATGGCGTGGGGTTTGTTCCTCTTCCTCGATTTTATGATACTGTCTTCCGTATCACTATTACTATCACCCTTTCCATTTGATTCTGAGATTGAAGATGTGGCTCCGTTACCTGTGAAAAAATGGCTTTGTTTTAGCAAGTTTAGTAGGATATTTTGAACATTAAAATTGTCAACAAATCAGAATTTGCTTACAAATGGTAGTTATCTAAATTGCTCTTAATAAGGGTGTCAAACAGGAGCCCTCCTAAAATACGTGAAGCTTCGAGGAGCAAGCATGGTATTGTTCATTGAATTGTCAATTCAATCATTAATGCTAGACAATATCGGACTTAAAAATGAGCGTCAGCCAAACAATCCCAGCAACGAATGCTTCTTGATAAGGTCTTCTGTGCATATCAACGAATACCATTTCTAAACGCATTGCAGCTCATTCAAAGCACTTCCCCTACGAAGTTGTGCTGATCGTCATCATGGATCAATTAGAAATCAATGACTAAATTAAATGCGACTTACAAACACACCATAGCACGGTTAGGTACTTTCCAATGACCAATCTGAATTTCCTCATGCTAGCCGAAATTGCTGCTACTTTGACAATTTGTTCCTCCCTAGACTAGACTGAAGTTATTTTATTCAATTAGAGATCGCAAAGGCACACTCCTTGGGAGTAGAGTGATACTTTTTGTTGACAAAAGACCTCAAGGACCACCGAAAAATACCAAACATCTAGTTACTGTAGCGTTTGTATTTAGGAAATTTTAAATACGAATCATGATGAAATCCAAAGTAAGAAGAAATCTTATCGACGAATGAAAAAAGGAAAGCAAGTACTGGAAGTGCATTATAACCATCAATACGAAGTCAGCTATACCGATGGCCTTGAAAAAAATGGGACTATCAAATAGGACTTACTTATCATGCAATTTACATGGCTATTGGAAGATGCAGTGACACCTTGGCACTGATAACGCTATTAGCAATCAAATTTAAGTGTCTCTATTTTTCTGAGAAAATCAGAATCTACTGCGCTTTGCTGTTTCGAATGAATTGACGTTAGAACACGAGTTAGATGGATGTTGATTCGACAACATGTCTTGAAATTTGCCTAGCTAAATTTCCTCTGGGTAGCTTGATGATGGGGATTAGGTTTATGACCTCAGGTTAAAAAAAAGTTTCTCGAATCTCACTCGGGAATGGATATGTGCCCTCCATCAATCGTCACTCTACTTAAATCCTGAGCTCGGGAAGCACCAATATTTGTGAACAAACAACCAGTAGATTCTAAAATATTAATCGCAATTTTCAGACAGAAAGTAATAATGGAAATTTGGCAACTATCTATTGATGCCTACAACTTTCCATGTTATCGCATTCCGCAATGACTACCTAAGTTATTCAGGACGAATTCAAAAACAAATCATTAAATAAACTACCCCTTGTTACCTTCTACGTAAATTTTCACGCAAGTTTATGCAAGCAAAGGACTACAGAATACTTCAAGCACTTTGATACATATCTAATTATTTCACCTACCAGCTTGCAAATGGGAAATCAGCGAAGTAAGGAAATCCAGCATCTAGCCACAGCCTGGGGAACATCAATAAATCAAGGACCATAAATCGACAATAAACGATATTTTGCACTTAACAGGGTAGAGGCCTAACTTCAAACGTCAAATTACCGGGCGATTCCCGGGCTCGGCCACCACCCTGACTTAAACTCATTTAAACTTTGTGCAATACATCTGATAGATTTCATCTCTCAGATGCCGATGATTCAGGATAAGAGAAATATTTCGTCTCTATCAACCATAGACCAAATCTTAGGAGGGATGAGAATCTAGTAGGCGCACCAAACTAGTCCATCGCCTAAACTGAAGAAATTTCACTGATTTTAAGCGATGATCGAAATGTGGTTGACTGGATTTTTTCTGGTTGAGATTCGGCCTTTTATAGTCGAGATTCCCCTTGTATTTCAATGAAACTTAATTCAATCTGCCTCGCGACCTAATGGGTATAGAGAAAGCACAGAGAGTGTCGGAACATTTCGAGCATCCATCATCAGTTCAAAAATGAATCAAAATCAGCTCAAGCAAGTTATGTACATAGGTCGTTATCACAAACATGTGACCACTGTTAAGAAAATGACAAGTACATGTGTGACACCAGCGGAATGTCTCATCCATGTAACTGGCATGTGTGGGAGGAGAAATTATCAGGTGTGAAGAAATTGTTTTCCCCTCACAACTACTCATTGAGTTGCGGTGTCCATTGATGTGAAGCGTTTCTTTTACCGTAGTTAACACTCTCATTTTGATGGGATTTGTTCCTACAGGGAGCTGATGCCCGCTGAAAGGCATGTAAACATTAGTGGTATGACTATTTGACTTTTTCCCCAAATTATTATTCCTGTAGCAGGATTGAATGATCTTCTGCATTTTAATTACCAAAACGGCTGTAATTCCATCGAAATATAAAAAGGTCTCGCACGAGCTCATGTGAAAAAGGGCCCGCGGATATAATTTGAATCGATTATGTGAAGAAAAAAATCACTCCGATTTCGACTTTTGGGAGGTGCATCTGAGGCTGAGGGATCCATTGATTAACAACTAAATGAGCAACATGATGCCACAGAGAACAGAAATTCACATTCGAATTATCCAACCATGCTCCTTTCGTGATGAATACGTGTATCTTCTCATACAAGCGCCAAATGGTCATCACTTGCGCGAGTTTATGCTAAGTCACATAGTATTCGATTCCCTGCTGAGCATGTTTCTCTACGTAATAAACCACGATTCAATGAACCTGGAAAGAGACTTTATTAATTAGACCTTGACTACGAATGGAGGAATGCAACCGCAAGATTTTGACTGGACAACATTTTTTTTCAAATATTCTTGTTGAATTTTATTTGTATACTACTACTATATATATTCCAGATACTCGATTGGCATTAGCAAACGACTACCATTTCTGGAGACCGTGCTGAGTTTTTGAAAGCCGTATAAGTTTGGGTGACATATGTGCACGCATGTACATGTATCATGATCAATAATTTAGCAAAATCAATTTTATCTTGTGCGGCTTTCAGGCGGATAGTTGCACTGCAGTTACAGACTGTTTCGATGAAATAAGGTAATGTCGGTCAAATCACCAAAAAAGTCAAATTACCTTTTAATTACACAAAAGAGAAGCTTGCATGATTTGTTATACGCCTATTTGCTCTTCAATACTCACGAATTGTAGAAAGCAAATTATGATTCCTTAATATTTAACAAATAAATTGCGTACAATACCACTGTATACATTTACATGCAAAATTCTGTTTCGCAATGCGACCACAACATGCACGTGCGGTACAGCAGCCCATATGTGCACTTAAAAGTACGGCAAAAAAGAATATTAAGCCTATACTACTGCCTTTTAAAAATTGGTGGCCCGCGGGCCTTTTTACGGGCCACTCCTTGTGGCTCTCTGTCTCAACTTCGTTGCCCACCACTGGAGTAACCTGTTGCATATTGGTCTTATGTTTTTCCAACCCTTTTATGAACAATACCTTTTATGACATGCTTGCGAGTTCTTCTATCCAACAGTTGATACACTATCTACTACATTAATGTCGTTCAAGGAAAGCTCTTCTGACACGGAAAACAAGCAAGCATGAAGACAGAGTTTAGTTCAGTTTCGAGGACCATCAAAAAGAGTCAGTGTGGAAGTTTATGAATCACCGTTGAACGAGCGCAGTCGCATGCCTCTGAAAAAGCATGTTAATGGACGGTTGAAACTTGACTAAAGTGAAAGGTGAATGGCGTTCATTAAAGATAGGAACTTATAACAACTGCAGATTGAGAGCAACGGCCAAGCTGGTTGGTTATTCCACTCGCAAACTTGCAAGTATCAAGATTCAAGACATCCACCCATCCAAGCGAAGGAAGACGGTGAGAGCAACTCCGTTTGCATTGTGTAGCTCACAATCACTTGAACATTCAGAAAACTACAACATGTACAAGTAGCTCGGATTCATTCAACGCAAGCGACGATAGTTCTTAGGAGGCTACGAGAAACGAAAACTCTTTTCAACGAGAAAAAGAAAGCGTAATCCAACAGATCTTGCAAGACCTCAAACGTTTCTTCCCGCGGAGCAGAAAATGTGTGCCAAAAACTTCCTCGTGATGACATAGAAATACCAACTCCATGCCAGTCAGGATTACGCAAGGCTATCTACAATAAAGCTAAAAGAGCACTTGGTGAGCAGGCTTTATTTGGATTAGTGGAGCTTACACTTCAACGGTAAGCGCATTGAAGGTTGTTGTCCGCAAGACAAGAAGGATACAAAGGAAATCAAATTGTCTGCGCTCAAATTGAATGACGGGAAAGCTGCTACAATCGCAGAAGGACTACATGGTGTGTTAGATGAATTGAAGGTGTGAAGATCAATCTTTGTAATTGTCGCCGACACGACTAGTTTCAAGACGGCTAAGAAGACAGGCGCTGTTGCCAGAGTTGGAAGTGGGTCAACGAAACTTGACCCACCTCACCCACGACCCACTGACTTTTCACGAAACCATGATCTACAACCCACCTGACTCACCACATCTTTGACCCACTTGACCCACCTGACCCACATGCTGCAAGGATGAATGATGCGAGTGCAATTTCCTTTTCTGGTGTCATCTTTAGTTTCATTTTCATTCAAGATTCTAGGCGTATCTAGGTTGAGGCCTCTCAAAATTGTTAAGATTTGTTATGAAGATTCAAGTGTATCAGATCAAACTTGTCACATGATAAATAGACATGTTATCTCATCAAAGTGATCTTGTAATCAAAGTTAATGCACCACAAATGCCTAAGGTTCTGAAAAAAATTAAGCGATTCTGTTTCTTGTTTTAATTCTTGACTATCATTTTTAGTGCTACCTATTTAACTCGTAGAGAGATGATTAGTTAAGTTGAGGGCCCTATAGACTAAATTTCAAACCTTGCATTTCTTAATCAAATGAAGTTAAAAAATAAGATTGATGTAGGCCTAAATCATTTATTCATGCATTTATTATGTTAGATACTATATGTGTGAAAATTATCACAGAAAAATCGTAAAACTGATATTTTGTTGCTTCTGATGGCAATCGATTCAAATTTCATTAACTTCCGCTGATGTTAGATCTAAGTAGAAGGTTGCATATTTGATGCAAGAATCACATTCATTGAAAAAGAAATGGAGTAAGCATGCGCAATGCGTGAATAGAAAATTGAACGAGGACAAGATGATAATTCATGAATTAGCTTACAATGTACGTGTAGATGAACTGATATATTTGAATGGTGATATGATGCGAAAGTAGATTGAACGACTAAATACTATAGATGTGAAGCATGTATATTATCAAGATATTTTGATCAATTACATATTTCGAAAATATTTACGCTCTGATCAATCTTTACCAGAGATTTACCATTCTAATCTCTACCACAGGATATTTTCTACGAAAGACCAACAACATCAAACGAAACAAACAAAACGAAGGTCAGCTGGCATTGTAAGAAAATTTTCAAGATGAATAATGCCTCTGAATAGCTGACTTCTTCAGTAGCTGTATCTCTGAAATCAAGGTCACACATCATTGGGTATCGTCAGACATAGCGACAGAGAATCGAGCATGCAAATTTTACTCAAACAATTTCTCTCCACCAACCAACATCTGGCAGTAGACAGCAGCAACTGTTTTCGAGCATTTCATTTGTGCTAATTCCTCCCCCTTTCGAAACTGTATGAGGCATGTGAAAGTCAATAGTGTTGCATATTTTGACTGTGTGCATCCATCAACCCCATTCAGTGACACTGACTCAATAATTTTCCATGAATGATAAGAATACGAATAAATGAAGTTGACTGTATTTGAGATTGTCACATCTATCATGGGTCAAACTGGTTGGAAGTGGGTCAATAAAGTCTGACCCACGACCCACCTGACCCACGCGATTTTGTGACCCACCTGACCCATGACGCACTTCCAACTCTGTGTCGCATTTGTTTGCCAGCCTCAAGATTTGCCGCTTCTGCTTTCCGATCACGTATGGAAGTTCTATAAATTTGGTGGCTCACTGCGCTCTAGGAATTCTTCGTTCAGCTCTGTAGGTGCTGACTCATCATGTATCTGAATCCATCTTAAGGGATATCCGTAGGCAGCGAATCTTAGTCGACGAACAACTTTGGAAGGCTCAATAAAATGGGGAGATGAATTTCTGAGCGTCCGAAGATTGAACAGAAAGGCAAGCATGTATTGCTGAGGATTGGTTTTTACGAAAATACAAATTATTCTGTTTCATGGTTCCATTCAACTTTTGTATCCAGGAAAAGTAATTTCTTATCCACAGATTCTTCCAGCGTGAATTGGATACTTTCATGAGCTCGGTAGGCCACCTCAATTATGTCACAGTTTTCGTCATAGATCACAAACACATCACACTACGTATCGACAACAGAAACGAATCCTCTCATCTTGGCTTATACCCCCTATATATATTGGCTTATATAATAGTCATACCCCTAGTAAACATGCGATGACGCAGAATGAAGGTATTTAAGAATTCTTGACCTCATTGTCCTGCAAGACTGTCCTATGTGCACTGCTTGGCAAGATGAAACAGTGCATGTAATCTTGTAAACAACGTGCTTGGCGAAACATTGATTTTTGAAATCTGCTTTGGCACAAGCCACACATGTGGTTGGGCATTTCTGCTGCTCCCTTGTGGGTTGTAAATGACGCGTAAGAGGTTTTTTGGTGTCGAAGATCACTCTTTTGTCCGTATGAAGCCCAGTGGTAGTGAACAGGTCAATTATGCGGTGACGATGAGCTTCCCCGAAATATGGCAGTTTCAAGAAGGTGACAGACTCACTATTGTCATTATTGTTAGGAGAAGCTGTGCTTGCTTCGTTCATTAGTTTTCCACTGGTGCATCAGGATAACCGTTCACGCGTTGCAGTGGGCTCGTAATGTCTCAGAACGCATCAGAGTTCTTTTTCGCGACATAGGGCTGGCATCATCAAATGGCAGACAGGCTCCATTGTGAGGTTTCACATAGAGTTCGAATTTCACAGTGCCGTTGGTGATGTGGACGGATGTGTCGAGGAAGGGAGTTCGATCGTTGATGGGTTGTTCACGCGTAAAATGAATCGCCACACATATCGTATTGATCCTTTGTATGAATAAGTCGATGTTGAAAGAAGGCGGTGCAATCCGGAAGATAACATCAATGTATCGCTTCCAGACGATATCTGGGAACAACTGTAAGATTTGAGTCTCAATATGGTTCATAAAGATATTGGCCAAGGCCGGTGCAGCACAGTTGCCCATAGCGACACCGTGAGTTCGTGTTCGAAATTCACCTTTTCGAAGATATCTGTCTTCAAGAAGACGAAGTTTGAGGATTTTAGTGAAATCGGATGGACTGACAGCTGAAAGGATGAAATTGGCACCGCATGTTACGAAGAAGTGTGGGGAATGTTGCCATACAGGTTTGTGATGTCCAGAGAACCGAAGACACAATTCGACCGTAGAGTGGTTTGAGAGAGCTTAGATATGAAGTCTGATGTGGATCAGAGATAGCTGGCAACATGACGCTTGATAAGAGGGAAAAGAGTTTTCGACAATAATTGGGAGAGTGACGAACAATAGATTCTTTACTGGAGATAATAGGTCTGCCTTTGTGGTCTTTCGGCAGAGCATTAGGAGTGCTTGGAATAGGCTCTGATATTTTGCACTTTTCGATGAGGTCAGCACAACTGAGATTAGCATATTTTTCTTTGATGATGTTGAGTCGGTCATTAAAACGAATCTGTCTTGTCGTTGGGAGAATGACCCTGAAGTTGGGGTCATCGGAACACAATGCTTCAGATACACATCTATCATACTCATTGGGCTCTAAGGCCACCAGTCTCTTGGTTTGTCGGATGGCATTATCACAACGGGCTTGATGTTGTCGATGATGACTTGTTCTTGGGGTTTCTTTCGTGGAAACTATCAATGGTGGAATACGTGATGCGATCTGCTACATTGATGAATTGAAAGAAATTTGATGTAACGGCCAACTGAGGAGCTTTTGATTGAGTTCTCTCGAAGCAAGCTTGAAGTTGGGGTTTAAAGTTTATCTTGCGATTGACACTGGGCTTCATTCCCCTTGCCCTGAAGTTTCTGTGGGCCTACCTCAATCATTTCATGTAATCGGGTGGCTAAAAAGTTTTGTCCTCATCAGTCATAGCATCAATCAATCAGCATGAGAGCATATCGTATTTGCACACCTGATACGAATGATCGAGAGCTCTACCTGCTCTGTATGTCAGCTGATCACTAGCACTGTAATTCTTATACCGATTTGAAGCTTAGCACGTGTTAATCTAAAAGCATAAACGAACACAATCATTTCCGAAGATTCTAGCAGTACAGATCTATACCCTCATTTTCAACTTAGAACAATATCATAGAAAAACGCATCATACCAACTTATTACTCCAAATTTCTGTGAAGAAAGCGTAAGCCTACATAATCATACTAAAACAAAATATGGTATCTAATTTTTCTGTCACATTATACATTTTTTTACCAAAAACAACCACCATCAGATTGATGATGAGTATGAATGAAAAAGATTTTATGAGGAGCTGCCAAAAGCAAAATACTGATCATAAAAATACGACCAAATAGCTTGGCTGTTATCTAAAATGCGAATTACTAACAAAATACTGTATCAGATATCACAATTGGCAGGAAATAATTGTTTCTTCAAACGATGGGAGGACATGATTCCTCTTCTAGCATCAGCAAAAAAGATATTTTGGACTGGCAGGTGAATTGATTTGTTATCAAAGTTAAGCTCATAAAATCAATCATCGTCAAATAGTCTCAGCGCTTTGATAAATGTCAAAGTTATATCAATGACAAGAATGATGTATAATATATTCTACATTTCACGAAGATCCCTCAGCGCATGTGTGTGTGCATGTCATGTCATGAAGATCCCTTAGCATCAGTTGCTTTGGAAAACCATTTGGGCCAACGTGGTAATAGGGGAGAATGTGGTAACATGGCAGCATTTTTGACAATCATCTTTCGCATCCAAATAATGAAAAACAATTCTTTAAAGGTATCATTCAGCGCATTTCACAACTTTCTTATATTGGACATAATTTTGTGCGAGGAGCTCTTGATCTTCTAATTTGAACCTCAAAAAAAGTTCAAAACTGCCATGTCACCCTGTCGATGGGGTGACATGTCAGTATTCACTCCAACCTCTTTTCTCCGTCAATTAGTCAATTACTTAAATAACAACCAGAACTCAAGAAGCTCAATTTTACCACAACTACCTCACATTTGCTTTTAAGTCTATCTAGATAATTTCCTAGTTTCTCAGGATCTTAACCCAGGCTAATCAAGCTTTTTAAAACCAAATTTGATTCAGGTTACAGCTATGCATCTAAGCAAAAAGAGGAAATGATCAGAACGTGCGTGTTTTCCTAAGGTTCCACTGGTATGAAGACGCATCACTAGCGCCTTCAAGGGGGAGGCTGCCGTGCTCAAGCCCTCCCCCCCATTATAAAATTTTCAATATTTATACTTTTTGAAAGTTTAAATGAATTTACTGACGCTGTTTTTAAGTGAATTTTAGCACGTAGCACACGAGAAGGAAATAGCCCTCTCTCTCTCTCTCTTTCTCACTCCATCTCGAGAAAATTTTTTTGGAAGACACACCTTCCATTAGGTATTAATGAGAAATATGACAAAGGTCAAAATTATCTCTCTACAAATTCATCGTTTTTAAGTTTTTACAAAGCTGTCCGAGGGTAAAACGCAGACTGGAATTTAAGTGACGGAAACGCTTACGGCAATATACGAGTATATAAAGCCAAAGTATCTACCAGAAAGGCAATAGTCTCTGAATGTTCAAGGATGTAGGCTCAAATAGGCATGGTATCAAAAAATAATAAGTAATAAAACTATCAGTCTATTGAGATTTCGGCCAAAAATTTGACAGGAACCTAGGTTTTAGGTGTTGCTGAAATCGTTTCTGATATTAAATTTCATTTTGTGGCTTTCCCTAGGCCAGTTTTCTCCATTTTGGATCTCCTAGACCATTATGGAGATCATTTTGCACGAAGACCATTTTGACTTGACATCAGAAATATAGGCCTCTGATCTGGCTAGATAATAATGGCAGTCAATATGATTGTGGTGGATTGTGGTATTTACTGAATGACCGTTATGGACTGAGTCCCATTCATCATTGCAACCAGGAATCGCTAAAACGCAGAAATTGAAAGCTCCCATGTCACCCCATTCGACTTTTTGAAATAAATTAACTGTCTTTTCAAAGCAATAGCCATTGACATCAACAAATCCACATCATCCATTAAGTAATTGAGCTAACTACCCTGCAAGTGTGAGGCAGTGTTTAATATTGATGATGGGCTAAGAAAAAGTCAATAATTTATTTTCAAAAATGCAAAACATTTTTTTGAAATGCAAAGAAGTTAATCGATCTCTGCTGAGCAGGAATAGCGATCTAGGAGAAGTTCTCATACCTCCCATATTAGTAGTCGAATAGGCTTTCATTTTGTATATTTCGGATTGTCTTTCTAATGAACAGATTCTGAGGTAGAGGGTCACTGCCAAGTCACCGCATTCTCCCCTAGATTGACAACAAATCCAACAAAACAACTAGAGCCTACCCTCATTAGTGTAGTCACCAGACACGGTGTCACGGAGAGTGCGGTTTCATTTTTGAAATTTCCTTAAAGATTTTTCTTCACATTCCTATGTCATTTGACCTCTAGATTGCGAATATGATGGTTGAAGAATCATCGATGGATTTTCGAGAAGAAGTCGTGAATTAGAGGAAAATTTTCATTAAAAATATTATTAATGAAACTATTATGTTATTAATTAACAGTTTTCAAACAATGACTTTCATGTATTATTCTCTTTGTAGGTGCCATTTATAAATTACTCGGAGCAATTGAAAGGACATCTTTAATCTCATGCCGGCGCTTCGTCCGTTCTTTATTGAGTTGTTCTTATTGAGTTTATTGAGCTTGTTCCGTTCCAGCATATGAGCTCTTTATCGCCGAAGGAGTCGCCATCAAGTGGTTTAACCCTCCCCTCTGTGTTCAGAAGGACCGGATCTTTACTGCCACCATTTTGTGATTACCGGTATGTAGTATTTACTTTAGTTTATTTTTGTTTTGTGTTACTGCAATGCTTGCCTACATTATGCATTTCTTCATTACTTCACTCTTATTTTCCAGTATTATGTCTTTTACCTTGCATGTTTTAACTTTTGCTTGTATATTTTCACATGTTTCTGTTTGTGTCGAATGTGTTGTGCAACTGCCAATCGGATCAGAGTAATTCATGCAGCTTGTCAATCCATGACGTGTTAACAGCTATGTAATCAGTTCCGTGTTATGCCTCAATAAAGAACGGACGAAGCGCCGGCATGAGATTAAAGATGTCCTTTCAATTGCTCCGAGTAATTTCATGTATTACTTAAATCAGCTCTAAGTATTGATAAAGCATGTAACTGCAGAAATTATAAAACTATGTTAATTCACTTGTCAAATAAACTATTTTAATTTAACATGGTTTAAGATGCTTTGGTGGACAATCGATCTCCGCTACTTGTCTTAATGTCAGCGGGTACAATTATGACGAGTCATTTATTCATTGATTATTATTGCCTTGACAACTGATTCATGTGGTGGTGAGGGTTTGATCCTACCAATTGACACAATCACATAAGTGGATCTAAAAATGCATGGGAATTTGATCAATCGTTTATTTAATTTCATTGTTGTTAATTACTTTTGAATTCATGAGACTTGAAAGGACCGTCTGAAAGGGACAAAACCTTTCCCAATGACATTAGTTACGGAACAATTCCTTCAAAATTATCTTAAATTACAATATTCAGACTCGTCATTTTCATAAAATGCTCATTAATAATTTTGAAAATATCTCCTCTGCATCAGGTTAAATACCAGGCTCGAATAAGAAAAATACAATAATCATATAATTATCAAAAAGGTTATAAAATCAGAAACAAAACTTCCAGCATATTCTACAAATGACCTCCGCTGTACATGAAGGTTCGCACAGCAGTCAGAAGTTTTCTTGTAAAGTTCGGATTAGCAGTGTCTCTCACTCTCATTTTGCCAAATGGAATCGAAATTTCGCTCACCTGTTCACTGTAAATCCCCAGTTCTTGGTGTCTGGACATACAAAATTCGGCCGCATGATGAAACATGCAATGGAGTTTGGGTGTAATTTCAAAATTTATAACTAAAGGGTTATTGCGAAACTTGTCAATATTGCCTTCATTGCGCCGCTGCAGAAGACTACTCTTCTTCTATTTTTCCTATACCGCTCTCCATCAACTAATGCGGATATTTTCAATGTTCTTTCTGACAAGATCGATTCTCTTCTACAAGAGTATCCCAGCGCTGAAGTTGCGGTTTTTGGTGACTTCAACGTGCACAATGTTGACTGGCTTGTGCACTCAGGCACCACCGATCTCTCCGGTCAGGCAGCCCAGGATTTCGCTGTCTCTCACAACCTTAGTCAAATTGTCACTTGTCCTACCAGAGTGCCTGACCGAGCTGGGGATACTGGATATCTCCTTGACCTGTTTCTCACCTCAAATCCAACTTATTTTTCACACAAGGTTACTTCTCCCCTCGGCACGTCTGATCACTGTGTTATCACAGTTTCTGGCAAACAAGTTTGCTCCACACCGTCTGCACCCTTCCATAGAACAGTTTATCAATTCTCCAAAGCAGACTGGTGTGGCTTCCGCACTTTTCTTAGTCAAGTTCAAGCTGAGAATTTGATTCTGAGCGAGAACGTCCACAAGTCGGCGCAAGAACTGACAGAGTGGCTTCGGATAGGGATGTTGGCCTACATCCCTCACCGTACTTTCCAAATGAAGCCTCACTCACAACCTTGGTTTACACCAGAATGTGCAGCTGCAAGTTGCCAGCGTGACCACTTTTTCCATAAGTATAAGCGTGACAGTAGCCCTGGCAATCTTGAATTGTACAAAACCGCACGTAGACATTGCAAGGAAACCATACATCAGGCCAAAAGCCGTTACGCTTTGTATGTACGGAAATCCATTGCTACCCAAAAGCTTGGCTCTAAGGACTTCTGGAGGATTTACAACAGTGTCACCAATAGGAACAAATCCTCCATCCCAGCACTCCGTCATGCCGAAGTCAGTACTTCTATGGCGACAACCTCAGCAGACAAAGCCGAGCTTCTTTGCAAAGAGTTTGCGAAGAATTCGTCATTAGACGATGGAGGTAGAATTCCACCTCCAATTCCCATGCGCACTGATGAGACAGTTAGTCCTCCTTCAGTCACAGTCCGAAACGTCAAAAAGATCATCGCCGGTCTCGATAGCTCTAAGTCTAGTGGACCAGACGGCATCCCGGTTTCGGTCTTCAAGCATCTCTCACCTGAGCTTTCTCCACTTTTGTCCAAACTGTTCATTAGATGGGTATCCACCGGTGAGTTTCCCTCAATTGTTGGGAAGCAGCTTCCGTGGTTCCACTTCCCATGAAAGGTTCTGACTCACCTCTTCCATCTAGTTACCGTCCCATGAGCCTGCTTCCAATTGCTGACAAGATTTTTGAAGCAGTGATTAACCAACATATTAATTGTTAACTTCCTTGAAACTCAGAACATTCTATCAGAAGAACAGTAGGGCTTCAGGCACTCTCGATCAACTGCAGATCTTCTTTCATATGTCACTGAACATGTGAGTCGTGTCCTTGACAGACAAGGTGAGACGAGATCAGTTGCCTTGGATATTTCCAAGGCATTCGATAAAGTCTGGCATCAGGGACTCCTTATGAAGCTAAAGTACTATGGAGTTGCTGATCAACTCCACAAACTTCTTGCTTCTTTCCTTAGTGACAGGCAGATATCTGTCGTCTTAGATGGCCAAAAGTCTTCCACCAAGTTTGTCAATGCAGGAGTTCCTCAAGGGTCAATTTTGGGACCCACTCTTTTTCTGCTGTACATCAACGACCTCCCAGACTGCCTAGTGAGTAAATTGGTGATGTATGCAGATGATACAACACTCTTCAATTCCAATGAGCGACTCGCTAAGAACACTCAGCAACGTCAGCAGTTATGCGACGTTCTTAAGGAAGACTTACGCAGGGTCTCAGAATGGGGCGCCAATTGGCTTGTTTCCTTCAATCCTTAAGAAACTCAGAGTATTCTGCACTCACGACTTAAGGGAGATGATGATCATAGCATTAAGATGTCAGATAATAGGATCAGAGAACAAGATTCCATCTCCTTCCTTGGATTAGCGGTTACGAAAGACTTGTCATGGAAACCGTACATCCAATCCATTAGCAAGCAGGCAGCTCAACGCATTGGTAGTCTCTATCGTGCCAGCAGCTATCTTCCACCACAGACTGTCTGCTATCTTTACAAGTCCACTATTCGTCCTCTGATGGAGTATTGTTGTCATCTGTGGGCAGGCGCCCCACAAACGCATCTTAACCTCCTTGAACGGGTTGAGAAACGTGTCAAGAATCTCATGGGTGAAAAACTTGCTAGCAAGTTGCAGCCGCTCTCCGTCAGACGGGATGTTGCTTCACTCAGTCTCTTCTACAGGTACTATTTCGGTAGAAGCAGCTCTGCAGTAAATGAGTGCGTACCCAAACCTAAGATCTTCTCCAGAAGCACACGCAGAGCTAATGCACTCACATGCTATCATGTGAGCTTAGAACGCGCACGTACTGTGAGTCGCTCGAAAAGCTTTTTTGTTCGCACGGCACAGCTTTGGAATCAGCTTCCCCAGACCACTTTCCCTGACCAATACAATCTTGATACTTTCAAGAGGCGTGCGAATAGGTTTCTGATGGGGGCAGCTTAATCAGATTATAAGATCTGTTTTTTTTCTTTTATTTATTTAAAGTAATACAATTTATTAGTTTTTCATTGAGTAACCCCTAGCTTCGTTCATGGCTCATAGCTGTGCTAGGGGTGAAAATTCAGTAAAAAAAAAATATATATATATTCGCAGAGCTTCTCGTCTAAATCTTTACCAAAACATGCGCGATCCTTAACTTTAGAAAGCCGATACGAAAGGCAAAATTTCGATTATTGCAATTTGTCAACATTTTTAAGCAGGATGCGCCAGTGGTCGGATTCTTAAATTTTGAAAAATTCGTGCATCATGAAAATTTTCGTGCATTTTTGCGGATGTCAATAATGCATTTTTCAATCATTTTCACCCCACCCACCTGAATTAAATACTCTCATGTACATACACACATGTATACAGCATGGCTCAGCGAGTTTGCATCAAGCATCAAAACATAGCTACGACTCCGTAAACCTCTCTACTGCTGCTCTGGATGTCTACCATCAATAGGCGGATTACTTTCATTATGTTATATGTACAGGGTGTTCGCGATAAATTGAGACTATTTTTAGGCAAATGAAATAAAGACAAGTTAAATGAATCACAAAACAAATAATCCTTGTACTGATAATTTTATTGTATCTATAACCAGGCCTGTGATTTGTCTATGAGAAAAATTGAGGATTTTTTTGCAAAAATTTGAGGAATGGAAACGGAGCCTAGTATGATAATTGCAAGAAAAACTCCAAATTTTAACACGGATTTTGGATCAAACTTCAAGTCATGAAAGTCACAACGAAGAAGGCAACCCCAGGGTTGAACACACCACACTCCACTACACTTTTTGAAGTTGTGTATATTATAAAGGCATATTAACTTGGTCATAATCACTTCCTGCGTTGTTACGAATTTAATTTGTTGCCTCAAGTATTATCTGCTTAGAATGTGTCGAACAGAGGATGTCAGATCAAGCTGCTGATATCGCAGTGCTTCACGTTATCGTCTCCAATTCAATGATGCGTGTCAGATTTGGATACTGTAATTTATTGAATATAGGATATATCCTCAACTACTCGTACATGCATCTGGGGCTTTGTAACGATTAATTTTTACGGACTTTAGACAAATTTGGGAGGAGAGTAACCCATAAGTATAGAAAGCTTAAAATCGTTGACGGAATATTTGTGACTTAAAAAAGTCAGTAATTGATTATGAAGGATACGCCACATTACACACTAATTCATTAATATTACGTTATACTGCATAAGTTTTGGTGCTCTAGTTTGTTAGCGCTTGATCATATCGCTCCGATCTACATTCAAATGAACATGAATTCTCTCATACAACACAAAACAAGTGTCGGAAACAGGCTTGCCGTTAAGTTGTTGGTCTCATCTAGGCAAAAAGTGAGAGATTATCACCTCTATTCTTTGAAGTTGCGTAGAGATATTGACATCCACATCTTGCAGTGGACCCAGGTTGAAAATCTACCAACCCAGTACTATGTGGCTCAATGTCTTAATTAATCTGAGTTCCGCATGTGTGCACTAATTTCACACCAAGCTGTGTTCAGCAAATTATGAAAACGATCTATAAGTGAATAATTCATCCAGGATAAATGTCGGTCAGCAGACCCTGGAAAACGTAGCTGCAAAAAGACTCATGGGACAGTAGAGCTTCATGCGGGGGGCACCAGGTGGCTTCACCGGGAGGCAGATAGACACCAAATTTAGGGACCATCCGCTTTACCCCGTCGGATGTGTTCATGTTCAGCGGAAATAAAATGGAGGAGAGTGAGTGAAACAAACGCTTCAGTTGATAAGAGCACTGAAATCCAAGTGAGCTGGGCTACCTATATGCTATCACATAATGGATATAGAAGATCGATATCCATAAGTTCTTTAAGAAGTACAGGCATGCATTTGGCAACCCTATAGTCGCAGAGACATATAAAGAAGGTTGTGAAAGAGGTCAAGATAATTAACGAAAATAATTGAATCAGCATTTTATTGTTGGAATTCTAAGCAATATTATAAAGTTAGAAGTAAAAAATAGCAGTGTTCAAATATACAATTTCTGTAGGTTGATCGCAGTGTTTCACTCATTAAATACGTGCAAGCATTTAATGAGTGAGTTCGACAGACAATAACTTCGGAAAACTTCTCTGCTTAACAAAATAAGTCCGGACGAACTGGAACATCTACAGCCCTGTAGTTTGCAGAAATGGAAACGACGTGAAACAAGATCAATTCAACGTAGCAAAGTGCGTCAAGGTAACAAAATCAAAAAACAAGCTAACGACTGGTTAATTTTTGATATGCTAAAAATGATTTAAAAGAAAATTATTATATCCTAAAATGTCTAAAAATTTGAAAATGCTCACTAAAAGGACAAACGACGGTTCTCCTCTCCTCATGTGTAATGAATTGTCGAGTAAGTCGTTCTTTTCAAAATTTTGTTTATCACTTCTATATTGAAAAGATTCTATTTAACAGTCTGCCCATCTAGATACTAACAGGACAGGTCTGTGTCCAATCAAAATATCAGATCTAGCTAGCACAGCGGGATTACGCTATCTAAAATCTACCAGGTGGGTAAGAGAAAATTATTAAGTTATAAACCATGAGTGATCCATGATTAGCAGTATGGATGTAGGATACATGTTATAGGATTCTATCTTAGCTTCTTGATTGAAAGTTTATACATCATCGCCATTCGCCAAAAAACAATACACTATCCTACATTTAGTCTGTAGTGTGTCATATTTGAGGAATTTCTCATAGTTTAGCTATATTTGAGGAATTTTTGAGGATTTGAGGAATAATAAACAAATTTGAGTAATATGAGGAGCAATCACAGGCCTGCATAACTGAATAACAGATGTAAAAAAGTCAGAAACTTGAGAAATCACTCAATGTGGTCACCTTCAGCATCGATGACTCTCTTCAAACGAGCTCGGAAGCTGGCACAGGCCCTAACCAGGCAGTTCTTGTCTAAATGAGCCATTGCGTCAATAATGGAAGCCTTCAGACAGTCAATAGTGCAATGAGGGACTTTGTTAACATCACTCTCAACAGCGTCCCACACAAAAAAGTGCAACGGATTGCAATCTGGAGAGCTGGGAGGCCACAAATCTGGACTACAGCACGTCTCCAGCATGTGGCACGTTGTCTAAAAGCCAGGACTGGGTCTTTTTTTCCTTGTGGGCAGGTGCTGAGTCTTGTTGGAAGACGTAAGGCCTCTCTGCGGAGACTGAATCCATCCAAGGCACAACCACAGTCCTCAGCACGTCGATATATCCGTCGGCATTGAGTCTGAGACCCTGCGGAAAGATGTGTGTTGTCAAGACGTGTCCTTCGCTGCTGACGACGCCCAAGACCATCACAGATGCTGGTACCTTGCTGTGCATGACGATAGGGACATCAGAAGGGTCGTTGCACAGCCACCTGTCGTTCTGGACATTCACTTTCATGTCCTGGACAAAGTTCTTTTCATCCGAAATGAAACGGAGCATTCCAACCGACTCACCGTGCTTCAGTTCATTCAGGAGGGCTCTGGCCTTGGCAAGTCGACTTCTGAGCTTGTACGAATGATATTGCAGATTTTCATGAACAGCTTTGTGTATCGTCGACCTTGCCACGCCTATCTCCTTAGCCAAGGCACCCATGGATTTGCTAGGATCTTCGTTAATCGACGCCTCCAAGGTCGAAAGGAACTCTTCATTTCGGCAGGAATCGGAACGGCGAGAATGGTTCTTGCGCTTTCCAGTCACTTCTTCTTTGTCGTCTGCTTCGTCGAAAACCTTCTTCAGTCGTTAGACGGTAGCTTTTGCATATCCAAAAAACTCCATGATTTCACGTGGACTTTTCCTAATACGTAGGGCAGCAAAGACGGCATATCTCCTCTCAACTTCCGAACTCATGCTTCTAAAATACGGTTATTCGGCGCACTGAGTTGTACTAACTTCAAAAGTGGAACTTATTTTCATGCAAAAAACTTCAAAGAAACAAAGCTGCGCGTGAATTTCGCGTTTAACCTATCGTTGACATTACAACTGCGCGCGTCATAAATAGATCAGCCTGATTGGAAGACCGCTACAGCTAATCAGAAATAGTCTCAATTTAGCTCGAAGACCCTGTACAATACATAGATACTAAAGTCAACAAAATTTGAGTATCCTGTTACTTGAAATAGGCATTACTTTCGGAAGATATCTAGAATAAATAGAATTTGGAATTCTACTCATTTGAAATGGGTAGGCCTATTCCGACTGTATAGCGACGTGATGATAGACCTTACACAAAAACGAGCTATCCTGGCTGACCATACTTCTAAAATACAATGACAAGTTACCGAAGCTGCAGGAATAAACCAGTCAACCGCTCAACGAGTCCTCAAACAGTGGATTGCAACTGGTGACTTCAACCCAAATTATGAGAAGTGCGGAGGACAGAACAAGAAATTCGACGGTAGAGACATTCGCTATATTCGTCAATTGTCTGACTCAACAAATGCTTGAATGGTTTCCAGGTGCCTCAAGTGTTCTTCAGCTGGACAATGCCACCTCTCATAACTCACAAAGAACCATAGCTTGTCTCGATATGCATAGCCTCAATGTCATGAGTTGTCCTGCCCAATCCCCCGATTCACCAACCCAATTGAGAATTTAAGGGGCATTGTGGAACGGAGATTCAGAGATTGCAAACCTCATTCTAGCAGCGTAATAGCATCTTCATTTGTAAAAATATGGAATCGAGATGGAGAAACTCAATAAATGTGCACGCCTTTGGTTGAAAAGGTACCACGACGAATAGCTTCAGTGATCGCTAACCGTGGTGGACACACTTAATGTTAGTAACTGCTTTCAAGAATGTTAGAGCTTCTGCTTTCATGTTTTCTTATCCTATACAATGTATTCTAAATAATCACGAGTTGTGTTTGCTTTCATATTGATTTGAAATGGTTATACACTCAAAATTCGCTAATTTCAGGCTTGATGCAAACTTGCTGAGCCATACTGTATATTAATTTCAGAGGTAAAATCTTAGAATGAACAACGTGATCCATTTTTGGGGCCTCCCTTTATATGGCTGAACTAAAAATGTAGTCATCCCTAGCCCCTAACACTGGTGTATTCTGGATGTCATCCATTAACTTACCACATAGACGTTATCTACGAATATGAATAGTATCATAGGTAATACGCAGTATTCATCTCCACACATCAGATCGAAACCTGTCTTGTTTCAGAAAATAATTTTGATTATTAACTCAACCAATGCACAGAAAGTTGCATATACATGTAATTCCACGAGGTATCAAATGCACGAGCACGTAGGATGAATGCTTTTGTCACCATTTAGGTGCATGTAGGCCTAACCATTTCAATGGAAAAATATTCACATCCAGAGCAGTCGTGCTGCGATCTTCATTGCATGCTGAAAGACAGCGATTTCACCATTCTACTCATTGTATAAAATGAATGCATGCGAATGCCCAAATACAGGTGTAGAAATTAAAACGAATACCTGTACTTGTTTTCAAATTATCTTTAAACGGATTCCTCGCCATGGATATTGCTTATTCGGACACTCGTTCATGCCAAGAAAAACGGGTATTCATCGTCACAAATTGCACGGACTTTTTAGGTACCATAGCTGTTACAATTTGTACATTTCTATATGTTATCGCTCTACTAGTACTGTACGTCTGCCTAGTACCGGACTGTACGTCTGTACTAGTACGGTGGGGTTCAGAAAATATTCCATGAGACAAAGCAATATATTGTTCAACAATATTTCGCGTGCACATAGTGATCAATTAATATTGGTGCACATAATGACTAGATTACCGGCATAGGCACCGGTATATTACAGCATCTGATGCTTAATTATGCATGAGTTAAACAATGTTGATTTCTTTTGTATATCTTTGCCAGAGACACCCAATTCCAGTCCTCTTCAGAACGCTTTGTGCGACACGCTCCACTTCCCTTTCTTTTTCTTAGTGAGAGATTCCTGTTCTAACATAAGGCGATGAATTTCCTCCACATTTTCCCTTGACCTTTTCTGCAAATCCTTTAACAATCGACGCTGTTCTGCTTGGACTTTCATCTTATCTTTGATTTCCTTTTCGTTATTCTCCAGGTTTAGCTCCAAATCCGATATTTTTTGTTTGTTTTCTTGTCAGCTTGTACATCTGCGAGAATGTGAACTTCTATCTTCTTTTGTTGAGCAGCTGTTGCTGCTTTATCCTCATAACGGATACATCTCTCTGTGTACGATGCATGAGCATTCAAACATCTCTTTCAGAGCATTTGTAAAAGGAATACTTCTCGCAGTCCAGTTGTTTGTCATCAAGCAAGACCGACTGACAAATAACGCTGTCACCGCATAAGGAGCAAGGCTGCTCCTTTTCTCAGTGACTACATCATACAGGTTGCTAAACAACCGTTCCACTTCAGCGTTTCCATGTGGTAGGACAAGAATGGCGACCAATTTTACAAGAAGCGGTGTATGGCCAGAATCCGCAACATTCGTCCAGAAATCGATCATTTTCTCGCTCGTCCGATCTCCGAGGGGAGCTTTGCTGACTCTGTCTTGATGTAATCTTACCTCGACCTCAAGAATGCCGATATCCTCTTCTGGTGCCACAAGAGAAAGGGCAGGGTTCACCAACTTGCACGATCGAAGAAATTTGCTTCCCAGAGGTAGAGATACTCCCGAAGCTTCACAGTGCCTGGCTTGAAGAACTTTTTCATGAATTCCAGGCAAGCAGATTTCTTGCTGTTAGCAGCGATATCCGCTGCTATTCCATGCTAGCAAATATGACTTCTACTGATATGATTTTAGGTACTGTAACCACCATTGCGGCTTCCCTCGATCGGCAAAAATAGGAATTTCACTGGATAATAAATAATTCGTGCATTCTCATACATAAAATTCGTGCATCCATCTGAAATTTCGTGTATTCGTGCATGAATCGAACCACTGCGAAGCGCGCATTATTGCCATTAAACGTTCCTCCGTAATGTTGTTCCTTTATTATGTCGCATTCATTCAGACAATTATGCGCAACTTCCGGAGAAACACTATCCAGTGTGCTGAAAGTCTTTGATGGATGATTTTTTAACCATCATATTCGTAATCTAGAGGTCAAATTAAACAGGAATAGGAGGAAAAATCTTTTAGGAAATTTCGAAATTTAAACCGCACTCTCCGTGACACCATGCAGAAGAAGCTGAAATACAACTGAAAAGTTGACACTTTGCAAACAAAACTTGCAATTAAAGGGAAGTCGCGCGAAGCGTGAAATCCTATGATTTTTCTTTAAGAATTGTCATTACAAACTTTTCATTACCATAATCGCATCATCGGGCTAAGTACTCTTCGAGGAGTTCAACCATGTACCTCTGATACCCTATGATGGGCATCGATGCGACGCTGATTCTCATGGCATGCCATTTGTGATGCAATTATCAGCACCACAACTTCATCACGAAAGTATATTTGTAATAACATCAGTAGAGCAAATCATGGAAACCCATTGATGGACACAGATCGATGATAAAATTACGATGAAGACTGCAACTTTCGCATGTCACAGCTCTGCGCGCAAGTCTTTCACCAGTTTTTTAGATCAGACATTTTGTTTGAATAATAGACATCACAGCAATAAATCTAATGACGATAGGCAACAACCGCGAAACATAGTCTTGCCTTTCATAAACAGCAAATTCAAACGCAAGATTAACGAACTCGTCAGAAGAACACATCTCTCTCATTATGTGCGGCCATTTTTAGCCAACTCACCATTGAAACGTCTACTAAAGAAGAAACAAAACGAATGCTATCATGAACAATGTAATGTATGCGAAAATGGAATAACTAATGGAGAATGCAACATCGAAGACTGTGTGTACCTTATACGATGTAAAAACGACGAATGTGACAAATAATATATTGGGTAAACCTCGAGAACAATGAGATCAAGAATAAGTGAACACTTAAAAGGCCCTGAATCTGAGGTTTATAAACATCTTATGACACACGGCTCCCCTATCACACACAAGTCCATAACGTAATCAATATTTCATCGAAACTTGAAATACATGACTCAAAGAAAGAGGGTCAAAAAGAAGGAGATTAAAGAAAGGCATATCCATCGAAGTGCTACTTAATCTCATTGATTCTATGTAACTTTTAGTTCTCCTTTTTATAGATTAGTCTTTTATCCTTTTGACATCTTACGTAATCTGTGATATTTTCCGTGGTAGCGTGTCTCAATGTCCATGCTCTATTAAGGTTCTAGGTTGTATTCTAGGTTGCTTTGAATTTTCTTAATGACATTCATTACAACTTCCCTTTCCTGCATCCCTTGATGGTTAAGCCGAAATATTGAGAATATAAAACTATATGTTCGTAGAAAATTGCCTTTTTATCTCTTTAAATCTTAATCTTCCTTCCGTCTTCTAGGAGTTGTTTCAAGCTGATAATTGGCTCCTGGAATTTGCCTAATTCTTCCTAATCTACCCTCATCACTTTGCAAATGCGCAGCCAGTGCAAACCATGTGGAAATCGCCCTCAAGAGATAAAGAGTAATTTCTCGCGATAGATTGGCACATCAGAGTTAAGGTTGTTTTATACTGGTACTTACCTCTACAGAGTTCGCATGTATGTAGAGTTCTTTTTGCAGCCTCTGCAGAGTTATCGTTCACATACCTCTGCAGATGTCTAGACATGATTATTGATTGACCTCTGTAGAGCACGCCGTTTATACTTCCTACATATGCATGTAGAATCAGAATTCGCGATGGATAGCTGCAGTGACGACGAAATGGAATTGTTGTTGATTCTAAAACTCCGGAAAGAAAACGTACCCGGTCCCTCTACATGAGATTTTTTGCGACAGAGACAGGAACGTGGACAATATAGAATTCTAATTCCTGATCTCATGAGTGACCATGACATGTTCTGTAATTATTTCCGAATGTCAAAATCTCGCTTCCGTGATTTATTGAACAGAATACGGCCGCTCATACAACATGAGAGAACTCACATACAGCCCATTGGCTGTGCTGAAAGACCTTGTTTGACTTTACGGATCTTGAGTAGTGGAGATTCCGAAGCAAGCATGGCTATCAATTACCGGATAAGTAAAGCTTCTGTCTCGCAAATATTTAAAGAAACTTGTGAAGATTTATGGATAGTACTACGCGAAGAATTTCTGGCCCCTCAAACGGCTGAAAGATTCAAGCAGATTGCTGATGACTTTTGGAGAAAATGGAATTTCCGCAATGACGTCAAGCGATCATCGACACCTCCACCTCTGCAGAGTATCATACCAAAGTTCAACATTGTTCAACTTCCTATGTCTGCAGAGACAGCTCGGATAATTGTTTCTTTTATCTGCAGAGCACCTCTACTATGTTGTGAACTACTTTCCTACAGAGTCTACCGAGATTGCTTCTTAACTCTACAGACGTCTGCAGAGGGAAGTATAAACTCTCCTTTAGTCCATGCATTCTTCATAGCAATAGGAGATTTTGGCTCAACACCAGGAAACCGCGGAAAAAATGCTGCATGTTGATGCCGGTCATCCATTGGCTGACGAATCTAAGTTCTTCGATTTTTCTTTGTTTTTCATTTCCACTCAATTATTTCAATATGGATACTTTCATTTCAGATTCATTATGGTTGTGTTGTGTGCAATGAAATGAAGCACTTAGTCGGCATTCTTGTGAGCAACATCTGATCGATGTCAGTTATCGATTTTTTACTAATACCTTCGATGGAGCTGCGCCATCGTGAAAAAGCTTAGCATGATATCATATTATTTTCAAGCAGCCATGTTTTCTGAGTTGGAAATAGCTGATTACACATGTTTGGTGATTGCATCACCGATTTTTTTTACTTTTGGTACAAATCAGAAACTCTACACTGAAATGTTTATTTATTATCATGGGTTTGAGTTATGAGAGTTCTTATGCCAAATATTTATAAAAATGAAGATTTTCTGTTGTTTTATGCTAATTTGCATTCCTGAGACTAGAAGTGTAGATAATGACGGTAGAGGATTAATGACAATCAGGTGGGAGAGATCAACACGCCAAACAGCATTTGGAAGACTTAGTTTTCTCATTCTGTTGCGACGATTTGAAACGATTTGGTAGCATATCATGCCGGATAACGGTGGCATTCGGTGTTGTGAGTAAAATCCCGACTTACAGTTTTAAAGGGACATACCACATACATGTTCAGTGGCAGTCTTACGATTTCAAGTTCAGTGGAGTTTTTATGCGAGCTTTCAATGCATCACTTCATCAGCAGCAAGTTTCTATCTTATTCGAAATAGTTTATACTTGAGTGGATATTTGTGGCAGTTGAATAGTTTGACAAATTGTGCAGTGATTGATTATAGATAGGTTAGAAGACGGACTGATGTAAGCCGAAGTCGCTTGCATCAGTCCGTCTTCTGACTCTGTTATCGGAACAATCAATCTGCAAATATGGAAGACATTTCCTTTCAAATTGTACATGTAGTTCTACATGAAACCGACTCACTTTGAAGAATGTGAATGCGACATGCTAATTTGGAGGTGACCCAAAAATTCCAGGATTCAGGACAAATTTTTACAGGACATTCCATTACCGCAGATACCGTGCTTTACTAAGTACGTGTCCAACATGTAATTAGATTCTCATGCTATGATGGAAATCATCCCAGCAGCCATTTATAATAGAATATAATGCTTACTAATTTAAATTATTAATTGAAGTAGTTCTGAAGAGGACTGATGGCGTTCTCCAATTCGCAAGTGTACAAATGCAATGCTGCTGTAACCATTGGATTAATCAGTTCTTAAAAGAACTCAATGGAGCTTCTCGTGGCGACGAATTAAAATTGATCAGCTTTGGCACACTAACTGGTAAAAATGGAAATTTTAATACTTATAACACTACTCATTCTTACTGTTAATACCATAGATTCCAAACACCGCCGCATACACACTCAAAACAGACGTCAAATATGCTGTACCGACTACAGATGCTGGTATTGGAAATAGAAAAGGACAATGGTCACCATATGTTAAGGAAATTAAAAATGGATACTATAAAGCGACAGGAAACCTATGGATAAAAACTGGAAAAGTGGAGGTAAATCATAGAACTACAATGATACCGTTTACAAGTGAACTTATGCTACACTATAGAGACTACACATGGTGGATAATGGGAAGTGGATAATGGAGGCAAACAAAAGAACTCTCTAGTAAACACTCTACTACACCGAAAACAATCGAACTATGCACACTATATCTTAGACTACACATGGAAAATAATATTTCTTCACTTGAATTTGCTATCGCCAGTTTCTTAATCCGCCTATAATACTTCATGGAATACAGCATTTCTTCATTTGTCTTCATCCACAATGGCATGATTTGAAATACAATACTTCGACCACCACTTCGGCTACCAATTATGAGATATACAACATAATACTGCAATCCGTCAGTCATCAGCAGGTATTCGTCTAGTTGTGTTCCGACTTAGTCCGATAGAATTTATTATAACTTATGCAATTTATATATTCTATTTACGTGAAGGATGAATTTTCCACCTGAACAAACTCTGAGAAAAATAGAAGATCAATTCGTGAAAACATTAAAATGTTGTGCATAAGCTACTTTAGAGGGCGATTTTTGCTCTGACGTTAAATGCTACTTTGTGAACATTCTAGCCATCGTTTATGAAAGGATTTATTTTTGTCAAAATCAGCGTTAAACATAGGACGAGCAACACAAAGAACTTGTGATTTTCACAGAAATAATTATTATTGTTACTCCAGTGTCTGCGAATACCTGAGTAATTCGCCTTAAGCATGCATGGATAACACTAAATACTGAAGAGATAATAAATGTCAAAACGCGCCTCATGAAAAGTAGATACATGTATTGCAGAACAAATTCAAATGGTGTAATTAAAATGTGAATAATGTATATTGCCTTGAAATTAGACCGAACACAAAAAAATGCGATCTTGTTTGTGTAGATTAAAATACTTCTAAGATATCTTTCTTCATGCGCACTGCTCGACTTTGGAATGCACTTCCGTCAACTTGTTTTTCAGCATTGTATGACTTGCAAACTTCAAATCTTTCTTGCTATCTTAACTTCTTCTTGTTAGCTGTTACATCTGAGCTTTATCCTTTCGCATTTTACTTTTATTTGTTGTCAATGTTTGTAGTTGATTTAGTTAATCCTTAATTATGATTGAGAGATATAGCTTGTTATGAGTTCACTTTGTTATTATTTTTAACAGGTTGTCAGTAGTTAAGGTTCCCAAACTTCCTCACAGCTTCGGGGTATAGGCTCCGGCCTTTCCTAGTCTGTCTCTAAAAAACTTATGGAACGCCTGTCACAAACACAATTGAGTAATGGAATCATTCGAAAGTTTCCTCCAGTCCTGACTGACGTTTTGTCTCGTCATCGAGAGAAAGCAGGCGAGAAACAGTAATAAGGCGCCCTACCTTCTCTATTGATAACCAATTTCTCAGAGGGGACTGGATGAGGCCTGCAGAAGAGAAAATCCTCTCGATGCTTCCGGATGAGGGAGGAAGGACAAACATTTTTCCATCATTTCAGAAATGACCGTGGACCGGGCGCTGTCACGATCTTAGCCACATATGTCAAGGACTTGACTCTTGCTTTAGTGCCATATAGTAAGTACGATATAGTACCTTAAATTTACATTTCTTCAGACGAGTTTCGGTCCGATGATCATATAGGCCTACATAGTTAAGTTAACACTTGCTTTTAAACCTCAAAAAGTCATCCACCGAGACGTTAATGCTGACAGACATTTTGCTGAGTATATACATGCCTACTGCATATACAGGGTGGGCCGTAAATGACCGATGAATTCTAGGTAGTAAAAGAAAATATGCTTAGAAGAGTTAGACGGTGCTTATGTGTACCGCAATTTAGCTTCCTACCATTGACTAATTGAATGAATAGCATCTGATGTATTTCATGACACATGCGTACAGATTCATTAGGGGATTTTTGCTCATGTGTTTGCTTATGCGTTCGTCTTTATTTCGTCCATTATCACGAATGATGGCACATAAGTTGGATGTACAACAGCGAATATTCTGTATTAAGCGATATTATTCTACAAACAACATCTCTTCCGTTTGTCGAACTTTTCAGGAAGAACATGGAAACACTATTAGATGGAAGTTCCGGTAGTCCGAAATCAGTGAATGTTGCTTCGAGTCAACAAATTGTTCGAGATAGGTTGCATGAACAACCTTGTAATTCAAGCCGGCGTCTATCTGCTGAGCTTCAGATTTCGCGAACGTCCCTAAGACGTATCATTAAAGATCTAGGGTTCAAGATCTGGAGACCAAGATTGCTCCATCAACTTCTCGAGGATGATTATGATTGCCGATTAGAATTCTGTGAACATTTTGAACATGCTTTCGCTAATGACGTGAATATCTTGTGGACCGACGAAGCCACTATCAAACTCAATGGGCATGTGAACAGACATAATTGTGTCTTTTATCATGAAGAAAATCCTCATGAAGTGTTTGAGAAAAGTGTGAATAACCCAGGATTGACTCTTTGGGCTGGAATTTGCCCTAATGCTGTAACTGGACCTTATTTTTTCCAGGTACTGTTACTGGTGAAACATATCTTCACATGCTTGAGACTTTTGCATTACCGACACTTAATGAAATGGGATTGCTCGACGGCGATATGTGGTGGCAGCAAGATGGAGCTCCACCGCATTATGCTCGAAATGTAAGAGATCGTCTGAATGCCGTTTTTCCAGACAGATGGATGGGTCGGAGAGGTCCACTTGAATGTCCTCCTCGTAGCCCAGACATTTCCCCCATGGATTTCTCAGTTTGGGGAATTGTTAGAGATTACGTGTTTAGCGATAGAGTTGAGGGACTAGAACATCTCAGGGAGAGAATCAGCAATTCTTTCTCGAGGTTTGATCAAACTCTCTGTTCTGTTATTTGTTCATCTGTTCGTGAGAGGATCCGACAATGTATCGGTGAAGGAGGTGGTCATTTCGAAAAAAAGAGAACATAAAGTTCGTAAAGTTTACTGGTTACTTCCTATGTTTAACTTTTTTGCAATATTTGTTATATTCCAATGTAATGTTGTGTTCTTTTTATCGAAATAAACTTTATTTTATTCTGTCACACAATCGTGCTGCGTTTTCTTTTGAATTAAACAGTTAGATTAATGAATTTAAAGATTTGAAGAAATTCATCGGTCCTTTACGGCCCACCCTGAATATCGAAAATATAAGTCATCGAGTCAAAGTATTGTTTGAAAAAGAAAGAAAATCCGAAAATATGCTTAGAACTCGAACAATATGCTTGTATATATATTACAATATTAAAATCACAAATTTTCGGCCGAAGCCATCATCAGGTGAAATACATGTGTGAAATTCAGACGCAGTTGGAAGTGTCAGTGGTCTTGGAGTGGCAATCACAAACGTCACAGTCATGATTTAGTGAAGCAGACGCTTCATTGGTAGGTACATTAAAACCTCAGCAAGAAGATATGGAACACGATACCAAGGAGAGATTATCTTCGCCCAATACAACGGCAACCTCTAATGTGTGTCGAGATATTTCTTCTCTTAAACGAGATTCTAGGATTGCTATATTACCAAGTGACAAAACGAAACGGCTGATAGTTATGAATCGTGATGAATACAGCGATTTAGTTAATGAGGAAAGTGATAAATATACAGAAATTTCGCCTTGTCCTGTACCAACGACTTTACAAGCCAAATTTAACAGGAAAATTTCGTACATTGCTCGTTGTCCTGATGGAACCCATCTTGCAGATACATTGTGTGACTTGAGATGTAGCGAGCCTTTACCTGGATCAATGTATTTAACAATTGAAGATCACAAACCAGGGGCAATCAAAGGACGTCCAATTATTTCTGCGATGGATGGAGCAGCCAAAAATCTTTCAAAATTCTTGTCTGATTTATTTAATCAGTTATTACTTCATGTACCTGTTCATTTAAAATCGAGTGCTCATTCTGTCTCTTTGCTACAAGCAATTGACTTGCCTGATGAGTATTTAATGGGGTCATTAGATGTCGTAAACCTTTATGGTTCGATTCCTACTTTTGTCTCGGGTTTCGTACCCAATGATTCCATCATCAATATTGCAACAGAGTTTTATATCAATCATCGGGAATCCTCATCATTTTCACAACTTTCACCACACCATCTGATGGACTTGCTCACCCTTTATCTGGAGAGTGATAATTTTGCAGTTGAGGATAAAATTATTCGTCAAGACAGTGGTTTGACCATGGGCAGCAGTGCTTCACCACCCCTAGCAATTATCTACATGAACTATATTGAGTCACAAGTCAAAGAATTACTCCCGGACATAATATTTTGGAACCGATATATTGACGATATTTTTGTCATAATGTCGCCTGGATCTGTGGATCAACTATTGGAAGTTACCAACAGAATCTCTCCACACATCGAATTCACATTTGAAGGTCTTACTGATGATGGTTGTATAAATTTTCTTGACGTAAAGATCTGTACTCGTCCAATTGTTCGTACAGGCATGTATATTAAGGACTGTCATAGTGGGTGTATCATACCATGGTCATCTTTTGTGCCAAGATCCCAGAAAATAGGTGTTATCATTGGTGAGCGAAATCGAGTAGCAAATATTTGTTCTGACAAACAAATGTATGGTGAAGCTATTAACATTTTGTCACATCGGTTTCTGGACAATGGGTATCCGAAAGGAGTTGTCCATCAGTATTTGCTTCGTCACATTCATACGAAATGTAATACATGTACAAACCATAATAAAAGTATGAAACTATTTCTGCCTTCCTTAGGGGAGCGGTTTGTATCCCAGGCTCACAAAATAGTGAAATCGAATGGTCTTGAGTCTAACATGCAAATTGTTTTTAGAAATAATTTACCGTTGTCTCAGTCTTTGCAGCCGTTAAGGGGTAACCGTGTATGTTCTCCAGATTGTATATCATGTAAATATGCCAGCAAGCCAAAAATATGTTATACTAAATTTGTTTTTTATGAAGTTACTTGCACCATGTGTAATCAGTTGTATGTCGGTGAAACGTGTAGGTCTTTTGCTACGCGTTTCAAAGAACATTTATATGATAAGAATTCTGCGATTTTCTGTCATCTGGCCAGTCATGATGTTAACCCTAAGTCAACTGATTTGCCATTGAAATGGAAATTTTTGGATAAAAACTTAAAGCATCCAAATGTTCGATGTTCTGTAGAAGTCTTACACATCAAAAGAAACCAGCAAATGTCAATGAATGGATGTATAGGTAGAGTACTGAATGTGTAAAGAAATTTTTTTTGTAGATCACTCAAGTATAATGTCATAATCTAATTTTAGCACGTGCTGCTTCGTTGTACTTCCCTGTTTTTGTCTTTTACTGTAATTATTCTTTTTGTAAATATGCTGTTTTATCCACTGTCTGTTGTTGCATGTTATTCTCTGGTTTTAGCTGTGTTCATATTCTTTGGTTCATTATGTGTTCCATATCTTCTTGCTGAGGTTTTAATGTACCTACCAATGAAGCGTCTGCTTCACTAAATCATGACTGTGACGTTTGTGATTGCCACTCCAAGACCACTGACACTTCCAACTGCGTCTGAATTTCACACATGTATTTCACCTGATGATGGCTTCGGCCGAAAATTTGTGATTTTAATATTGTAATATATATACAAGCATATTGTTCGAGTTCTAAGCATATTTTCGGATTTTCTTTCTTTTTCAAACCTACTGCATATACCGATTGACTCAAATAGACCTAGGAGATTGAGATCGGATCCGGAGCCTTAAAAATGAAGGTGGGTTTGCAATCCTGTTTTGTGCCCCATCCTTGAGATTCAGTATAATAACAATAATGTGCAGGCACATTCTAATGATGCTTCCATGTCCCATTTGTGTTATCTTGCCTTCTATATATATATATATATATATATGATAAGTGCCCTCCAAGTGCCTGCGTTAAAGCAGTGCCTTCCTGGCTAATTCACGCTCTCAACAGATGGTCCGGTGGCCTTGTGGTTAGAGGGTATGCTTGCACGTCCTCTAGCTCCAACGTCGCTGGTTCAAACCTACCCACGACTGATGAGGCCCAACAGGCCGAAACATGTCTCGTGGTGGTTACATCTGTTGAGATTTGATAAATACATATATATATATATATACATTTTTTTTGAAAAAACCCATCCGATTTTACCCGTGGCTTTTACCCATGTGATGGGTTTTTGCCAACCCTGAGAACAACTGAGGTCCACCGCCCGACTCTACACATACTATATTTCAATACAGCAATTGACTGAAACACAGTGTGATCATGCAATCCTGAAACATAGGTCAGCATTCATTTCTCAAATTATGTTTTATTAGTTTTCCTTTACATTGGCGTCTCCTTAAAAAGTGAATTTCAAGTCCATCATTTCAATTAATTGAAAAATGCAGAGTAAATTGACTGAGTCACTATGATCAGCACTCTGTGTTCAATATGATTTAAGAGTTTCAGAATGTTTTGGCCCAAGAAATGACTAAGACATGAAGAACACGGAGGAGTATATCTAACGCAACAAACGGTTCCCACATATGGAAGAATAAATGATGCTATTTATATCGAACATAAATCTCATGAATTAAGGACTCTTTCCAGTCCATCATAGTCACCAGAGTAGGAAATTCATGCATATGTCAAATGCAGTATAGAAGATCTATGTGCGTAAATAGGTGCACTAAGAAATTAACACGCTACATAACTTTAAGTATTTTCCATTGATTTTTTCGAAAATACATGCTGTGCAACTTATTGACATCAATTTCATGAAGCAATAGTTAAAATTCAATTCATTGATGTCCCCTCACTTTTCCTTTGTTCAGACAAGAAGGAAATTTTGCTTAACTTCTCCTAGCTTAAAGGCGACTTTCAATATATATTTTTTCTTTGCACATCATTCATTCATCATTATATCAACCACATCGAGTGGGACCCCGCTAGTCTGGGTTTGAGTGTTCAGGTTAGAGGTCGAAACACAACTGACTTTTTGCATCAGTTTTAAGTTTTATACCTTTTGCACAAATTATACATTTTGTGAAACATTTCCTGTTCTTCACAGTTTACATGTAATTTGTGAGACTGATACAAATATAAATCCGACATGCAAGGCTGGTTGGTGTTTGCCGAATGTTAAACCATGCTATAAATTTATACCTTATGTATATTTAATTTGTGTTTGACCTTTCCTGGATTGTCTGTGTCTACGCTAATTCAACTCAGTATTCGTGTGTACGCCTCATCCTCGTAAGAAGGATCAAATACTGAGAATTTTCCATCAATTTATGATAACGTTAGATCAGTCTTCGAGAGGACTATAAAATGTGTTGTAATTTTAGTAAATATTGATGCTTCCTATATCTATTTTAAGTGTCACATATCATTTGAAAATGAAAATAGCTGAAGATTGATGACGGAAATGTAGCCAGTGATAGAACCCCGACCCACTATTTTAGTTTCCGAATGAATTTCGAGTCTCTATAGTGAATTATTGCAGCATCAACATAAATTTTGCAAAAATATCCTTCCCTAAAAAATCAGAAAAACCTGATTAACTGAATGCATTTATAGAAATAATCAGACATTTGATTACAAAACTTTAGAACCACAACAGTTAGTTGATTCAATTTAATACCCAGTCCAACGTTTTGTATTCCACATCAATAACTCGTGTAATGAAATAAAGCTGAAATAGAGCGATCAATATCGAATATTTACCACCCAACCGAAGTTCTTACCATCATTGTCTTCTTCCACACGACTGTCGTCCGCACTAGACTGGGACATTGTTTTGTCGTCGGGGTTAGTGATAATCATCTCTGTGCCGAACTGAGTGTTATTTAACTTTGTGTGTCTTGTTTGGTAGTTTTGGAGAATGAAGCGAAGGAACAACGTCTGCTTTCAATCGTCTCCGGTCTCCTGGTTGAAAACAACCTAAACAGTAGTCCTCGGTTCGAAAATGACGGCTGCAAACGTCAAAAATGTTGACAGCTGAAAGCGCTTTTGTGGTAAGTTCTGTCCATAGATATAAAACGCATACTGACAGAGATCGCCGATTTCCTATTCTCATGCGTGCCAACTGTCTTAGAAGCTGCATGTCAGAAACACAAGAGGTAAACGAGCAACAGTTACCGACTGTAAACTCCCCCTTACATTATTTTCCTATACATAGGTATTCTGACCAACATTATTTGAAGCACTATCTCCTCTCCCATGTCAATTAAACTCGATATTATAATTGTATGTCAAGAAAGCAGATCATTTGCGTGACAACGTTCGTTACTACGAAATTACCACATGTCTAGATTCACTTTTACATCTTTGGAAGTAATGTTTCACGTTAACAGAGTGGCTGCGCATATTTGAGGAGCTCTATGGTTGCTTGGGGATAACCAAAAGTCGTTTTATAGAGTTATCAGGTTAATTCAAGAACATACGTGAAACGAGGTAATGTATACATAAACAGGGTATCCGCGGCTTTTCCGTCAAAAAATTTCAAGACAAATGTATAATTCCAGGACATTTTCAGGATTTATGATGCATGAATCCTTCGTCCAACCATCGCAACACGGTGAAAAGAAGACGTTAAACGTGGAGCGAGCGAATAATACTGTTCTTCATTTACCCTCGAAGCACAGCAGGGTTGACCCTCTTTTTGTTGTGGTCGAGCAAGCAAGCAATAAATAGAAATAAGGTAAAAATGCAAAAATGAAAGAAACGCAAATGTCACTTTCTGAAGCAATCCAAATAATACTGGAAACAGGCTGAAGTAAATTGTCGATAGGTCGGTAAGAGACGAATAGGCAATGGCAATTCATTGAAACAACGTGAACCAGTGGTACGAAAGGAATTGTCACCAAATTTGCAGCGAGAAAAAGGAACGTGCACCTTTAAATGATCCCCACGCTACTTTAACTAGTTCTCATTTTCGAAAATGTTCAGGTGTAAATAAGTGAAACTATGGTCATAATATTAACATGAATCCATCTGTTCACTTCAGTATCATATTTATCATTGGTATTTGTCAACAATTACCAATGCTTCTTTTCGTAACGAAACCGATTCTGCTTATGGGTAATGAAATTGAAAATCATTGATTATGGCTAAAAAGTGATAATATCAATGCAAAGTTGGCTTGGTGCAGATGAAATGTTTATTAAACTATAAACTACAATAGAATGTGCAATTTTTCATCAGCAGCTGAGCGTCAGGTTGCAAATGCTGTCTATGGTCATGATCCGGTTCGGTCCTTCCAACCCAACTTGCACAAAACTGCTGGAATCGAGTTTCCTTAACGCTAATTGCCATCGCATAACCAAAAAAATCTGAAGATAAGAAAATAAGAACCTACCCGAAATTCTTCGATCGAAGGTATGAAGTTGGAACCGGGCCTACTTTTGAGGTCCAAGACCGGCCCTTCGTCCTTAGGCTCACGACCCGGACAGGCTCGTGTCAATTTTTAATTCTCAGACCCAGGTCCGGCCCAAGCCCGCTAGCACTTAATTTCAGGCCCGTTCTAATAAAATCATTAAATATGTGCAATGTGATGCTTATGACACCTGTCATCAAAGAGCCAATGTGGTACGAGTATATTGAAAATACAGATTGTTTCATAAAAAATGGATCACCCTTAAACATCGCCTTCACTTCAACTTTGTCTAACTCCGCCAAACTTGAACAAATTTCTCTGAAATTTGGAAGATATGTCAGTTGTGCTTGCTAATATCATTGTTGGAAATTTCAAGCATGAATATTGAGTTGTTTTCCTGTTATAGATAAAAAAAGTAGTAGATAATTTGATCTTCATTTAGCAATGTTACACAAAATCATACCTCACTCTTATAAAATTACATTTGTTTCCTTTGTTATGTAATATGTTGTTCTACAAGCCAAAAGCTATCAAGCAAAACAAAAATAAAGAAAATCGGTCAATCAGAGCTGATCAAAGTGACAAATCCTCATCACCCAGTACACACAAGGACAAACACGCAACAAAACTACCAGATCGTCAAAAAAATCTTCGCATACCACGGTATCACACTAAACTTCGCAGGAAGTCTTTCATTGTTTCCACATGCAAGAAGCATAACTCATTGCAAAGTCACAGCTAGCAACCTTTTGCTAGCACTGAGCGAAATGATCACATGTATCGGGAATTTCTGTTATGTAACCACTCATCCTACTTTCTCATATACTCACTTTACTTTTACTTTCTCCTTTTAACGTCTGCTTTTCCTCCTTGGTGAGGGTTGGACGTGATGAGACTCCTCCAACGGGCGCGGTCCTGTGTGTCTTCCACTGTCAGCCTCAGCTCCTTCATGTCTTCCTGGATGGTCTGCAGCCATGATCTTCTTGGTCTGCCACGTGGCCTGGGACCTTCGACAGCCACGTTGAGCACGCGATGAATCGGCTCCTCCTCTGTCCTCCGTTTCACGTGCCCGAACCACCTCAACCTGCGTTCTCTGAGTACGACCTCCAGCTGTTTGAGGCCGCACCTGTCTGCTACTTCAGCGCTATCAACTCGATCGGAGAGTGAGACACTGGTCATGTACCGCAGCATCCGTCTGTCAAACGAACGCAGTTGTTGGGCCAGGTGTGAGGGACCATGATTCGGCACCATAGAGCAGCACGGGTCTGATGCATGCGCTATACACGTGTCTGCGGCATTTGAGTGGTACGTGTCGGTTCCTGAGGAGACTTGCCAGATCTTTCCATTTGCGCCATGCGGACGCAATTCTCGCTCGCACCGCTCGCTCTGATCCTCCTTTGCAGCTCAACACATCCCCGAGATAACAAAACTCTTTCACTACGTCGATCTCCACACCGTCTATCACACATCTTTCATCTTCGTCGGTACTCCTTGCGTTGTTTACACACATCGAACACTGGAAGTTTGTGACGCCTGTGAGAGAATTCATTCCACTGCAGCGTTTGTGACACCACTTATCACAGCTTTGGCAGAGAATAGAGTTGGCACCTACGCCGCGACCGCATACACCACAAGGAAACCTTCTTGATTGAAGAAGATTCTTCGCTGCCACTGATCAACATCTTCGTCTTTTGGATATTCACTTTCAAACCTTTGCTTTCCATGTCCTCCTTCCATTTCTTCCACTTCTTCCTTGCTCCCGCCTGTAAGGACCAGGTCATCTGCGCACAACATCTCCATCAATCCTCCCTTTCTGCGATCTTTCGTAGCTTCTTCCATTACGAGAATGAAGAGAAGGGGTCTGAGGGCAGATCCCTGATGAACACCAACACCTATGCCGAAATCTTCTGACATTCCGCCTGCAACACGCACACTTTCGATGTTGTGTCTACGTACAAGGACATGACGAGGTTTATAAGGTGTTCTGGCACTTTCTGTCGTCGGAGTGCCCATCTGATGACATCTCGTGGGACGCGATCAAAAGCTATTTGGAGGTCGAAGATATGCAACAATTTCTTTTTCTTTTCCATGTATCTCTCCTGAAGTCTTCTGATGATGAAGATTGCTTCCGTACACGATTTTCCTCGGCTGTATGCAAACTGCTGTTCTCCAATGCTGACCAAACTTCTCAATCTCTTTTCTAGGACTTTCTCAAAGATCTTCATTCCATGCTCCAGTAGTCGCAGTCCCCGATACGAGTGACAGCATCTGTGCCGCAACTCGGAACATCCTGTTACGCCCTTCTCTTGTTGTTAATCCTTCACTCCACCTGAACCATGCGTTCTTCTTCGAAATTGTGACACACCTTCTGGCCTCTCTTTTCTTACTGCAATATGCATGACGGTCAGTCTCATTCCCAGATCTCTGCCAGACTTTGTATGCTTCCTTCTTCTCTTTGATTACACGCTGAACCGCTTCATTCCACCACCAGGTTTCGCGTTCTCTGCCTCGCTGTCCCTTCGTTTCTCCACAAACCTTGATGCCAGCTTCCGTTGCAAACTCGACCAGCGAATTCCAACTTCCATCTCCCTGTTTGACACTTCTGGCAAATTCCTCTTCGTATTCTCTTCTCCTTTCCTCATCCTTTAGCCTCCAGACCTTGATTTTCTTCTTGTGAATTCTTTTCCTTGCAACATGTCCTTTGATCCGTAAAGCAGCTCTGACCAACCATTATTTCTCATATGGGAATAAAAAATCTATCTACTTGCAGTCTTCGCACCTCAGCATTTAGCTTAATCGTTTTGCACGAATTTGCGCTTTTACTTATGGACCGTGACACGAATACTTTCACAGACGTGGGATTCTTTACTGCTTTTAGGCAAGCGGCAATAAGCTTGCTTTAACATCTGGTCTGTCTTGCACGATGCATACACAGACTGATGGGAATTTTATGACTGGTTGTATTCATCTACTTTCTCCACCTCTGGCTTTCATGTCTGATCACAGTTTGAACAAAAGATAGCAATCAGTGACCGCATATTTCCTCGAGGCATGTTGCGTAACGTTAAAACATCTTCATCGTGAGCTATGCGGCCGCAAATTCCTCTTAGTGGATATCATCCATGATACCCAGATTCCTGAAAACACCTGCGGAGATTGATTTAGTACGTTGTATGTCAGACACCGCCATTTGATAAAACCTAATTATTTAAAGAAGTCTGATCCCTTTGATATTGTAAAAATAAAAATAAGGACCGCTTTCAATTTCTCGTAGTTTAATCATCAGCACGACATGTTTCGCCAGCTCTTCTGAAGTGTTACAATGGAATGAATTTACAACAGCGGTGGACGTTAAAATGACTAATACTCTTAATGTTGTTCACAGGTGTGACGTAGTTTACATTGCAAATTGACAGATAACGTAAGATAAGGGAAGGAACGCCATGCCTGGCACTGCACGATTGAAATGAGTAGTTTGAGATTAAAAAGAAATATATAAAGAAGGAAAATATCACCATGGTAAGACGAGAGCAATGACATGCTCCTTTTGAACACACAAATCTGGAGTTGAATACTAAGGAATCTGTAGTTGATAAGATCAATCTTATCTATGAGTGGTTCACCTACACACAAGACGGCTGCATGGTCAGCAAAAGTGCTGCTTCCTATAAAAGAATTGGTACACATTCTTTAAAAGATTCCTTCGACTTTGTCAACAGAAGAAAGAATTGTAATTTCAGAGATTTTTCTATGACATCATTCGACATCAAATCTTCATTCACATCTGTACCAGTAAGTAAAGTACATGTAATTGATATCATTTTGTCTACTATTTGAGATAATAAAGTTTACGTAGATGAATTTCGTGATATGAATGTCGGAACATTGCGAAGTCTTCTAGAACTACGTACACGTAATGTTCAGTTTCTGTTTAGTGGTAAATATTATCGTAACGTTGATGGTATTAGCATGGGCTCTTGTCTAGGTCCAATTTTTGCAGAAATCTTTAAGGAATTCCTCGAGTCAAAAATTATAACTGAGCTAAATAATTGTACAAACATGTTTGTAAGATACGTTGACGATTCCTTTGTCCTAAGAAATAAAGATCACAATGCCGATGACGTACTCAAAATTTTGAACTCATGCCATCCGTCTATTAAATATACTTTTGAAAAAAAGCAACACCTCATTACCTTTCTTAGACGTTTTGTGTACACGTCGATCAGATGGCAGTGTCTGTACCTCTATTTTTCGAAAGAGCGCTTGGACGGGACTGTATACAATTTTTTTTAGCTTTGTCCCTCGCTGTCACAAAGTGGGCCTCATCAAGTCCTTAGCGTCACGGGTGGAGCGCATTTGCTCAGCAGACTGTTTTGTGGCCGAGTTGCAATTTATCAGAACAACTCTGTTAAAAGTGGCTACCCACCATTTTTTATCAGCGTATTTGAAGTTAAATTGCAACCAAAAAAACGTTTGGGTCCTGAAAAGAAGCCTATTTTAGTCAGGTTGCCATTCATAGGTGAAAAGGCGCCATCATTTGTAAGACGAATTGCTCGTCAAACATTTTCTTTTTATAATGCCTGTAAGCCACTGTTGATTTTCACGACGTGTCGAAACCCAGTTGCATCTCCAAAAGATAAACTTCCTGCTCTGCTCCAACACAACGTTATCTATCAATTCGCAAATACCTGTGGATGCATGTATCGGGGCAGAATAGGAAGACGTCTTGAGGATCGCATACGGGATCATGTTCAAACGTGGCTGTCGAATGTGCTGGAATGTCCTCCTCGTTCAACTAGAATCCCGTCAAGTGCAGTAACTCGCCACTTGCAAATCTGTAATTGTACCGCCGATGTTACAAGAACCTGCTTTAAAATTGTATACCGCTCTAATCACGATTTCATCTTACGCATTATGGAGGCTCTTGGTATTCAACTCCAGATTTGTGTGTTCAAAAGGAGCATGTCATTGCTCTCGTCTTACCATGGTGATATTTTCCTTCTTTATATATTTCTTTTTAATCTCAAACTACTCATTTCAATCGTGCAGTGCCAGGCATGGCGTTCCTTCCCTTATCTTATGTTATCTGTCAATTTGCAATGTAAACTACGTCACACCTGTGAACAACATTAAGAGTATTAGTCGTTCGGGCCTGTGATTAGCCTATGAGAAAAATTGAGGATTTTTTTGCAAAAATTTGAGGAATGGAAACGGAGCCTAATATGACAATTGCAAGAAAAACTACAGATTTTTATCACGGATTTTGGGCCAAACTTCAAATCATGAAAGTCACAACGAAGAAGGCAACCCCAGGGTTGAACACACCACACTCCACTACACTTTTTGAAGTTGTGTATATTACAAAGGGATATTGACTTGGTCATAATCACTTCCCGCGTTGTTACGAAATTAATTTGTTGCCTCAAGTATTATCTGCTTAGAATGTGTCGAACAGAGGATGTCAGATCAAGCTGCTGATATCACTCTGCTTCACGCTATCGTCTCCAATTCAATGATGCGTGTCAGATTTGTATACTGTAATTTTTGAATGTAGGATATATCCTCAACCACATGCATCTGGGGCTTTGCAACAATTAATTTTTACGGACTTAAGACAAATTTGGGAGGAGAGTAACCCATAAGTATAGAAAGCTTAAAATCGTTGACGGAATGCTTGTGACTTAAAAGTCAGTAATTATCATGAAGGATACGCCACATTACACGCTAATTTATTAATTTTAATTTATGCTACATAAGTTTTGGTGGGTTTTGTTTACTTGTTAGCGTTTGATCATATCGCTCCGATCTACATTCAAATGAACATGAATTCTCTCATACAACACAAAACAAGTGTCGGGAACAGGCTTGTCAGTTGAGTTGTTGGTCTCATACAGGCAAAGAGTGAAAGATTATCACCTCTATTCGCATGAAGTTGCGATGAAGTTGTGGATGATAATGACATCCACATCTTGCAGTAGACCCAGGTTGAAAATCTACCAACCCAGTACTATGTGATTCAATGTCTTAATTAATCTAAGTTCACATACAACGATAAGCAATGTGTGCACTAATTTCACACCAAGCTGTGTTCAACAAATTATGAAAACGATCTACTCGTATACGTGAATAAGCTATTTTTCTCTGAATAACCCTGTCTCATTGAAAATTTGCAACTATAACAAATTCCTCAACAAGTTGGATAGAACCAACTTACAAAATATTGTCCATTCAGACTGTAAGTGTAGTCAGCACCCTTCTCACATCAATGAGCATCACAAACATGTATTTACTGGTGATTTGGATTTTATTAAGCAACCAGACCTGAAAGAGTTACTTTCATTAGGCTCTAAGCACCGTTTGTCCCTTCCCGTTCGTCACAACGACGTTATAGATAGCATAACTGTATCCATAGATAAGCACATCACAAAGATGTGCAATAAGTTTAAACTTTCAGTCAGTGACTTTCAGGCTTGGAAAAACAGGATACTAGTATTAGCTAAAGATAGAATTCATAAAAATAAAAATGTAGATAATTTACAAACGAAATTTAAATCTTTTCTTAATTTCAGCAGAGATTTGAAGTATTATCATCAGCATTTTATAATAACTACCGTAGACAAAGCTAATAGTAATTACGCATTCATCTGTAAAAAATTTTACGTTATGGTCTTATTACAAGAACTTGGATTTGATCTTAACTCACTAACCCCTATTGGTAATAGTACTTACATTCCATATGATGTGTCTCCTAGTGATTTAGTTAAGAGGCATAAGGATTCTATGAGTAAATTATTCAGCATCCTTTGTAGAAAAGATGATGAAAAACTCCCAAAATTATATTGGATACCAAAATTACATAAAAATCCCTTCAAATTTCGCTTTATAGCTGGTGCTAGGCACTGTACTACTAAGCAACTTTCCATTAAGATTAATAAAGGTTTGTCTGTTATCAGAGACCATTTTAGGAAGTATTGCAACGCAATTCATAGTAATAGTGGTATTAACTGTTATTGGAGCATAGTATCGTCCGCTGAATTCCTCAATAAAATTCAAAACATTACAGCATATGACGTACAAATTTTCGATTTTTCCACTTTGTACACCAATCTGGATCATAAAGATGTCATTACTCACATTTCCGACCTGCTCGACTTAATTTTCAACGATTCTAATAGGAAATATTTGTGTGTAGGTTTTGAAAAAAGTTTTTTATCAGGTGTCAGGTATCAAGGTTATAGCGTATTCACTAAGGATAAATTTAAAGAAGCCATTAAGTTCATTATAAGCGAAGTTTTTGTTACTTTCGGAGGTTTAGTCTTTCAACAAGTAAGAGGCATTCCTATGGGTGGTAATTGCAGTCCTCTTCTTGCGGATTTGTTTCTTTTACATAGTGAATTTATTTTTATGACTAATTTAATGAAGAATCAGAAGTACGGTCTAGCTAGATTATTATCTAATACTTCTAGATACATCGACGATTTATGCATTATTAATTATAAAAAGTTTGATTCCTTGATACCACAGATTTACCCACCTAGTCTAGAAGCCAGCAGAAGTGGGAGTAATAACAAACAAGTAGAATATCTTGATATTAACATAAATATCACTGACTGCGGCACAATTACATCTGTTTTTCATAAAGTCGACCATTTTAATTTCCCTGTCACCCTTTTAACCTTTCCGCAAAACTGTATGCCCTACAGGACAGGAGCTAGAGTGTTTGCTGGGCAAGTTTTAAGATATGGGCGCATCTGTACATTGGAAAAAGATTTCATCCAAAAAGTCAATCGTACAGCTACTACTCTCATTAAGAGAGGATATAACAGCGTAGATCTCAAGCAAAGTGCTGAGAAGCAGCTGCATAAGCATAGTGAAACTTTATTGAAATACGGATATTTTTCTGCTAAGCAGCTTCTTAATAATTGTGCGTGCTTTCATTGATTTAATTGATTTCGAGGCTGCTTTCATATAGCAGGGCCCCGCTTGGGTGAGTTTGAGCGTTCAGGAGTAAGGGCCGAAACGCGAATCCTTACCTAAGTTCCTGCTGATGACCTCAATTGCACATTTTTTCAATTAGGTAATCTGTTGTAGTTGTTATTTCCTTTAACCTGTAGGGAACGCCACATGGGTCCTTTTGAGGGATCAAATTCTTTACACTTATCGTTATCTTCTACTTCATCTTCTCCTCAATCAAAGCATTTAATTTCATTCTGACGCAATTGACATGTGCAAGCAGCTGGGCGACCAGACCTGCAGGTTTAAGTTTTGTCAATAGATATAAGCTGTTTCCGCAATTACTACACTGCCCAACACACAGTGTGGCAGACACGCAGGAGTTCTCGAGTAAGTCATCAATTTTTTTTTCTCATTTATATTTACACAGTACTTTTTTTTCATTACCTACCATTTGAATATTTTCAACATTTACATTTGTGTTTTATTTTTTATTTTTCACATTGGTTTTACTTACTGAATAGTTTGATTTGTGATTTAATTCATTATTAACTGTGTTTCGCCTAAGGTTAGCCCTTGCTAATTTGATTAATTCATCCAGGATAAATGTCGGTCGGCAGACCCTGGAAAATGTAGCTTCAAAAAGACTCATGAGATGGCACAGCTTCATACACTTCCAACCCTCGCACGTTAGTGACCAGGAGGCATGTAGACACTAAATTTAGGGACCATCCGCTTTACCCCATCGGATGTGTTCATGTTCAGCGGAAATAAAATGGAAGAGAGTGAGTGAAACAAACGCTTCAGTTGATAAGAGCACTGAAATACAAGTGGGCTGGGCTACCTATATGCTATCATATAATGGATATGGAAGATCGATATCCATAAGTTCTTTAAGAAGTACAGGCATGCATTTAGCAGCCATATAGTCGCAGAGACATATAAAGAAGGTTGTGAAAGAGGTCAAGATAATTAATGAAAATAATTGAATCAGCATTTTATTGTTGGAATTCTAAGCAATATTATGAAGTTAGAAGTAAAAAATAGCAGTGTTCAAATATACAATTTCTGTAGGTTGATCGCAGTGTTTCACTCATTAAATACGTGCAAGCATTTAATGAGTGAGTTCGACAGACAATAACTTCGGACGAACCGGAACATCTGCAGCCCTGTAGTTTGCAGAAATGGAAACGACATTCAACGTATTCAACGTAACAAAATGCGTCAAGGTAACAAAATTAAAAAAACAAGCTAGCGACTGGTTAATTTTTGATGTGCTAAATATGACATGGCTAAAAGAAAATCATTATATCCTAAAATGTCTAGAAATTTTAAAAAAAATGTTAGAAGGACAAGCAATGGTTCTCCTCTCCTCATGTGGAATGAGTTGGTGAGTAAGTCGCTCTTTTCAAAATTATGTTTATCACTCATATATTGAGAAGATTCTATTTAACAGTCTTGCCATTCAGATGATAAAAGGACAGGTCTGTGTTCAATCAAAATATCAGATCTAGCTAGCACAGCGGGATTACGCTATCTAAAATCTACCAAGTCTGTGAGAGAAAAATCATTAAGTTATAAATCTTGAGAGAAGAAAAAGAAAAGAAATAAATCATGAGTGATTTATGATTAGCAGCATGGATGTAGGGTACATGTTACAGGATTCTATCTTAGCTTCTTGTTTGCAAGTTTACACATCATCGCCATTCGCCAAAAAACAATACATTATCCGACATTTAGTCTGTAGTGTGTCGTATTTGAGGAATTTCTCATAGTTAAGCTATATTTGAGGAATTTTTGAGGAGTAATAAACAAATTTGAGGAATTTGAGGAGTAATCACAGGCATGGTCGTTTTAACGTCCACCGCTGTTGTAAATTCATTCCAGTGTAACACTTGAGAAGAGCTGGCGAAACATGTCGTGCTGATGATTAAACTACGAGAAATTGAAAGCGGCCCTTATTTCTATTTTTACAAAACCAGATTAGAAGGAAAATGGAAAACGATCACAATTTAATTTACATTCTGATGAAATTTCAGGACCATGCAAATTTTCTAGGTCCGAGGCTTGTCCAGCCCCTTGCGACTTTCGCGTTACAGGTCGTAGAAAATTTTATTTTAACGCAAAGCTTAATCTGTCTCCCATTAGATTTACATGTGCCTTTCTTTGACGTGCAGATTCGTAGTAGCCATAGTGCGTGCATCATTTTGTGAAAGTCCCATTTTCGGCCTCGTTCCCAGCAGAAACTCGTTCTGGCTGCCGGATCATTGATACTTGGAGAAAGTTCTATGTTCCTCTATCGTATGGGCCTAATTATCATCCTGTTTCATCATGTGGACTTTTACTAAAACCCACCAGAATTTACGCTTTCTGATAACTAACCCAAAACTGCTTTGACTATTAGATGTACGTGTAACACCAACCCTTTTCATGTCGAGTGAATCTTATATTTGATACATTGCGACCGAAAGTCTCCACAACGACAAAAAATGACCAAATGAAGGAGATTAGCCCACTCCCCACCTGCGCTTAAAAATAATTTTTGAAATAAGCTGAAAATTTGAAAATAACCGTCGTGAAAGGGTTTATCATGATATCATAAACAGTTTGACATGATGAACAAAGATGAGCAAAATGGGGGGCAAGGTTAGGGTTGTACGTCCACCAGTCCTTCAGGTCCCAGTGGAGACCACCTTAAAGACTACCTGCCTGGTAGCGCTTGCAAGTTGTCCCCCCTGGATGCTACCATCTCTAGCTGGTAGTGAACGAACAACCCACTGAGTCGGGCCGGTTTAGGCCCTGAAGAGCCTTGGACTAAATACCCGAGGCGAAGATAAACTTCAAGCAGAACATTACCTTGAATAACTTGTGGAAATGTCAATCGCCAAAATAGGGCTAACAGCACCGACTACCTCAAATCCACCTGAGCGTCTGTTTGGAATCCAACGGCTCGCTGGTTTCCGAAACCTCTGCGTCTGACCAGCAACTGGCGACAAGCTACGGTGACCTACTGGTGACAGATGGAGCAACGCACCGACCAGAGTGCTTTTCAGTTGTATCAACCGTGGTTAGTATGTCAAAACAAATATCGGTTAATGCTAGGGTCAATCGACGCGAGTTGGTTTCGCCCGGCTTAACCGGTAAATTTACAAGAGCCACCGAAGCACGGGCGGCGGCGACCAAAGAAGTTAGTCCAAAAACCTGTAATATCCCAATTTACCACTTCGAATGTCGGTACGCTGACAGGTCGAGTTCATGAGCTTGCCGAATCTCTAAAGCAACGACCCACAGACATCTGTGCAGTACAAGAAACTATGTGGAGCGGTGCAAAGTCCAAGGATAACGGCAGCGGTTTCAAGCTCATCAAACAACGGGAGCCCGAGAACCTCGAGTGGTGTAGGTGTTATCGGGTTAGAAAAATGCAGAGATGTAATCGCTGAAATACATGGTTTCGATGACCGGCTAATGAAAGTCATTGTTGCCCCTGAAGATGGAATAGTACATTTCCCTTCGGTCTACGCTCCTCAAACAGGTTGACCAACTCAAATCAAAAAGGCATTCTGTGAATCATTTGCTGACCATGTGGCTACTGTCCAAGGACACGCAACCATTGTAATCGCAGGAGATCTGCACGGCCATGTTGGGAAAACGAAAAATTGGTATAATGGGCACGGCGGCTTTGGCTATGGCGAGCGTAACGCCGACGTTACGAGGATTTTGGAATTTGCAGACTCGCATGACTTTATCATCGCCAACACGTGCTTCCGAAAACGAGCATCACACTTGAGCTCGTATTACAGTGGATCTATAGCAAATTGACTTCGCTTTGTTCAGGCAACGTGACCGAAAAGTCGTCCTGGACGCCAAGGCTGTACCATTTGAAACTGTGGCAACACAACACCTCCCAGTCATCTGCACAGTGCGTATCGAGCCACCAAAGCATACAGCAGTACAACAAAACGGCCCAAAACGCATCAAATGATGGCGATGGAAAGTGAAAGAGGCATCAACCGCTGCCTCCACTGACAAAAGTAGACAGCACTTGAGAAGAAGCACTTTAATCCATCAAATCAGCTGCCCTTTAAGAGCTTGGCTCTACAAAACCTGGTCGTCGAAGGATCGACAAACTGACGTGGTTATGGACGGATGAGTTGAAGATAAAAGTAAAGACAATAAGCAGAGATAAGACTCGGCACCAGCGAGCAGAAAATATCGAGAAATTTTCTGGCATCAACGACGAAGGAGGGAACCTCATAGTCAAGCGAAAGAAGGTCACAGAAAGATGGAGGCAATACTCTATGAAAATTTCAAATGGAATGTTCCCTCACGAGCCTATTCCAGGAGCCGATCCTGTACAAGGAGCTATCCAGGTCTGAACAGCAGATGAAGTAAATGCAGCTCTGCGAACTATGAGAGCAGGCGCATCAACCGTACCCGACGACATTGCCGCCGAGGTCTGGAAATCAAATCTATGGCACCCAGTGCTGTGCTAGCTAGCGAGCAATTCTTCAATAAGATAGTTTCTGAAAAGAAGATGCCGTCAATATAGAAAGATAGTGTGACGATACCAATTTGAAAGAAGGCAATCCAGCGGAATGCGGCAACTACCGTCCCATCTGACTGCTGAAGATGCCATGAAGATCCTAGAGCGTGTAATCGAGCGCAGACTGAGAGGAATCTTCACGCTGTCGAATAATCAGTGCGGATTCGTAAAAATTGCGCGAAGATGGCATCTTCGAAGATTCGTCAGCTGGCGGAGAAACACGCCGAAAAGCCAAAGTCTTTACATATCGCTTTCCTTGATTTGGAAAAGGCTTTTGACCGCGTCCCACGCGAGACCATCTAGTACTCTCATGGTGTTCCCGAGGAGCTAGTCAACTGGGCATCACTGCTATACGACGAACAAAATAGCAGGATACAAGCAGCTGCTGGAACGTCGAAGAACTTCACCGTTTCAGTCTGAGTGCACCAAGAGTCAGCTCTGTCCCCGCTGTTGTTTATCCTTATAATGGACGTGGTAACAAGGTACCGCTAGTCACCCACACCGTGTACACTCGTGTACGCAGACGACGTGATGCTGTCATCCGAGAGCAAGAATGACTTGCAAGAGCAAGTCCGTGCTTGGAAGGATCGGCTCTCACAGTATGAACTTAGTCTTGATACCAATTAAACGGAATATTTGACTTCCGACAAAGACGACACCTCCATCATACAAGTAGACGAGAAAAACCTTACGAGGGTGAACGTGTTCAAATATCTTGGGTCAATGGCTAGCAATGATGGCAATATCAAGTAAACGCTCGCACCAGTGCTGCTTGGTACAAGTGGAGTAGCTGCGTCTGGTGCGACCGCAAGACGACCATCTGATGGTGAGACGCATCAATGACCATCTGAAGTAAAAAAGTAAGACAGTCGTGTGACCTGTTGCCATCTATAGTTCCATGTGTTAGTTCATAACGAAAGAATCGGAGCAGAAATTGTCCGTCATCGAGACAAAGACGATACGCAAAATTGCCGGTGTCACACAGCGCGACCAAATCCGCAACGAAGACATACGGAAAATGCGAGAATACCGACTGAGGTGATAAGGCCATCTCCTACGTGCCAACGAAGAAGCAATAGCCAAGAACGTGTTTAATCTCAGCATACCTGAGAGAAGACCAAGAGGCTGGTCCTGGGAAGAGACCAAGGGGCAGAGATGGAACGACGCCATTCATCAAGATAGGTCTACATCCGGACCAAGCCCACAACCGACAGAAGTGAAGACAACGAGCCAGGAAGCGGACCCTGCAGCAACGCGGGAATAAGGCCGAAGAAGAATATGAATAAAAAGGTTGTTGATATTCATTTATAAACCCTAACTAATTCGCTGAGTGTCACATCTATAAGACCCTGAAATTGGAGCCTATTTTCAAGCAGCTACGTTTTCTGAGTTGGAGATAGCTGTCCACACATCTCAACGAAAAATCTCCCTTGATTACACATGTTTGGTAATTGCATTACCGAGTTTTTTTCACTTTTGGTGCAAATCAGAAAGTCTACATTGAAATGTTTTTTAATTATTGAGTTTGAGTTAGGAGAGTTCTTATGCCAAATATTTGTAAAAATGAAGATTTTGTGTTCGAATGTCACACTACTTTGCTTTTCTGTGACTTATGTGCAGATAAAAAAGGGTAAAAGATTAGTGATAATCGGGTGGGAGTTTACTAAAGTGACCGATAGGCCAAACACATGCAGCATGAGAGCATTCAAGCATCAGGTGAGAGACATCGTTCTCTCATTCTTTCGGGGTGATCAAAAACTTATGGTAGCATATCATGCAGGACAACTGTGACACACGGCGTCGTAAGAACAACCCCGACTGATAGTTTTAAAGGAGGGACTTAGCAGATCCACTGCAATGACAGTCCTATGATTTCATGCGAGCTTCCAATGTATCTCTTCTCCAGCAATAAAAAAATCTTTCTTTTTTTGAATAGTCGAGACTCGAGATGCACACTCAAATGCTTAATGAGTTGATATTTCTAGCAGTTGAATAATTGGCACAAATTGTACTTGTGGTTCTACATAAAGACCGACTCACTATGAATTAAGTGAATTGGGCATACTCATCTTGTAGGTGACTAAACAATTCCAGGATCGCGGATACCCTGATAAAGATTTAGATAATGATATTCATTTGTATGGATCAAGTTCGCATCAAGTATTGATGCAGCAAGAGGCATGGCTTGACAATAATTGGAATAAATATAGAAATAACAGAATAATAGGTATAGGCAACGACATTCATAAACATTTATACCTCTACAACAGAAAATACTCCAAATGTAATCAGAAATGTCTGTAAACATGGTGGCATAATTATCATAGAACTTTTTGAAAGCGATGGAAGACTACTGCATCGGCAAGACACCAGTAATGCTGTCATGATCGACGAGTGCGTGTAGCGTATGAGATTTTCATTTCCGCCATTATTGGTGTCTAAAAAAATTGATTTGTAGACATCAATGTAATATCCCATTCGATATCAAAGGAAAAGCCCAGGCTCCAGTTCAATGAATTATTTCATAACCAGCCATCTTAACTTAATGAAGCATTCAGAGCAATTGAATTTTACAAAATTTATTAACAAATCCTAACACATTTTTACAACATGGAAATCAATATGCAGGCAGTTGATCAGATAATGTGATGATAATTTATTGATGCGCAAGATAAGGGCATTATTGTTTTAATCTTCTGAGCAATACATATTTACCTTCGCATGAAAAACTGGGGGGTAGATGCTTTGAAAGTTTGCACTATTTTCGCTCCAATCATGACATAACGAGATACCATTTCCAGTATTTCATGGACTGTCTCACTTGAAAAAGAGCTTGTCTTCGAACTTTTCTATCACTTCAAACCCTAAATTGTGCTATCTTCACAGAATTATTAATTCGAGAAATGAGCAAAATTCAATGGTTTTGTCATCAATATCTCTTGTTCACGCTCTGCCGATGTATTTGTACTGTCCTGACCATAGAGTAGATATATTAGGTAGAGTGGTAACTCCGCATTCATTAAATCCCCAATGTGTATACACTTTCGAATTTATTAAATGAACTTAAGGGAGATACAGCTGGTATTGTCACCAAATGTGAGATATGCAAATCTTTGCAGTTTTGCAGAAATTACAACGGAATTGAGTGATCATGACCGTAATGCAGAAGGAATGATGGTATTTACAGATTCTCATGACAGCCTTGCAGATTTAATGTTTGCTAAATTAGCAATTCGACAGGTTCCTATTACTTTCTTGCTCAACCTCAAGGGTATAGCGTGTTTATATCACAGCCAACCTGACACTGGCAGAGCATAGATCACATAATCAAAGACAATGACTTCATTCAACTTTGAAAGATGTAAATGGTTCCACATCACTATTCAGATTCAAGAGATGAAACATGAATTTAGTGAATCATAAAATCATGCCGGTGAAAATTGAATTAAAAAATTGAGAATTCAGCGGAGAAAGCACGAATAATATCGCGACTTTTTCATGAAGACTTCCATTATGGTGCGGATCATGAAATTCCCTTGATAATCAGCTTGATTTCCGCTTAGTTAGGATGGTTATTAGTAGGGCGGTTTTTTATTGACCTAAAAAATTACGCATTTTGACTTCATTTTCGAGTAAATGCTTACCTAAAATTTTGACTTAAATGTAAAATTTTTACCAAATCTTTTTACCTAACTCAGTTTTGTTTAACCAAAGAAAACATCATTTCAGACTCACAAGAAAACGCTACTTGTTTTAATTAAAGAAACACATTTTATTATTGAGCCCACAAATACAAAGTTCTTCACGAAAAGAAGGAATGCCTCTTAAACAATGAGTTAATTGTTACTGGCGTTGTAATTCATTATTGCATAGTATTTAATGTTTTGGGGGAAAAGAATCATAGACTGTTTCGCGTATTTCACCGGGCATTCACAAAACACACAGAAAAGTTCATTCCTTGGTGTTACTTTAAATTCTTGAGGATATTGGCAAGTAATTCTTTTGCACTTGGATGCATCACTTTCAGCTGTCTTGGGCATTTCGGGCAATCGAAGATAGTCAGTGTCAGTTAACAAAAAGATGTAGTTATGTGCGTTGAAATCCTTGCGAGAATATTTGGTGTCCCAATAGATTAGCTTTTTGTTTTGATTGAAAAGAGTTCGGGAAACCCAGATCTAAAAATAGCGCCTGGGAAGACCAGATTCCTGAAAAATTTACTGCCTTATTTAAACTTTTTGACCTTATTTTTACCCTATTGACTATATTGACTTCATTTGTTTATTTTGACTGTTTTTTCCTTGACTTTCTGACTTTATCAGGCCTGTGATTAGCCTATGAAAAAAATTGAGGATTTTTAGTGAAAAATTTGAGGAATGGAAACGGAGCCTAATATGATAATTGCAAGAAAAACTACAAATTTTAGCACGGATTTTCGGCCAAACTTCAAATCGTGAAAGTCACAACGAAGAAGGAATACTATATATTGCAAAGGAATATTGACTTGGTCATAATCACTTCCCGCGTTGTTACGAAATTAATTTGTTACCTCAAGTATTATCTGCTTAGAATGTGTCGAACAGAGGATGTCAGATCAAGCTGCTGATATCACTCTGCTTCACGCTATCGTCTCCAATTCAATGATACTTGTCAGATTTGTGTACTGTAATTTTTTGAATGTAGGATATATCCTCAACTACATGCATCTGGAGCTTTGCAACGATTACTTTTTTACGGACTTCAGACAAATTTGGGAGGAGAGTAACCCATAAGTATAGAAAGCTTAAAATCGTTGACGGAATGCTTGTGACTTAGAAAAAGTCAGTAATTTATTATGAAGGATACGCCACATTACACATTAATTTATTAATATTACTTTATGCTACATAAGTTTTGGTGGGTTTTGTTTACTTGTTAGTGTTTGATCATATCTCTCCGATCTACATTCAAATGAACATGAATTCTCTCATACAACACAAAACAAGTGTCGGGAACAGGCTTGCCAGTTGAGTTGTTGGTCTCATACAGGCAGAGTGAAAGATTATCACTTCTATTCGCATGAAGTTGCGCAGAGATACTGACTTCCACATCTTGCAGTAGACCCAGGTTGAAAATCTACCAACCCAGTACTATATGGTTCAATGTCTTAATTAATCTAAGTTCACATACAACGATAAGCAATGTGTGCACTAGTTTCACACCAACCTGTGTTCAGCAAATTATGAAAACGTGAATAATTCATCCAGGATAAATATCCGTCGACAGAGTCAGGATAATGTAGCTGCAAAAAGACTCATGAGATAGCAGAGCTTCATACGCTTCCAATCCCCGAACGCTAGTGACCAGGATCCTGGTCTCCTAGGAGGCATGTAGACACTAAATTTATGGACCATCGGCTTTACCCCGTCGGATGTGTTCATGTTCAGCGGAAATAAAATGGAAGAGAGTGAGTGAAACAAACGCTTCAGTTGATAAGAGCACTGAAATCCAAGTGGGCTGGGCTACCTACATGCTATGATATAATGGATATGGAAGATCGATATCCTGAATTTCTTTAAGAAGTACAGGCATGCATTTAGCAGCCATATAGTCGCAGAAACATATATAGAAGGTTGTGAAAAAGGTCAAGATAATTAATGAAAATAATTGAATGTGCATTTTATTGTTGGAATTCTAAGCAATATTATTAAGTTAGAAGTAAAAAATTGCTGACAGTGTTCAAATATACAATTTCTGTATATATATATATGTATATATTATGTATATATATATTTCAATCGCAGTGTTTCACTCATTAAATACGTGAAAGTATTTAATGAGCGAGTTCGACAGACAATAACTTCGGACAACTTCTCTGCTTAGCAAAATAAGTCCGGACGAACCGAAACATCTGCAGCCCTGTAGTTTGCAGAAATGAAGACGACATTCAAAGTATTCAACGTAATAAAGTCAGTCAATGTAACAAAATTTAAAAAACAGGCTAACGACTGGTTAATTTTTGATGTGCTAAATATGACATGGCTAAAAGAAAATCATTATATCCTAAAATGTATAGAAATTTAAACATACTTACTAGAAGGACAAGCAATGGTTCTCCTCTCCTCATGTGGAATGAATTGGTGAGTAAGTCGATCTTTTCAAAATTATGTTTATCACTTATATATTGAAAATATTCTATTTAACAGTCTTGCCATTCAGATGATAAAAGGACAGGTCTGTTTCCAAACAAAATATCAGATCTAGTTAGCACAGCGGGATTACGCTATCTAAAATCTACCAGGTGTGTGAGAGAAAAATTATTAAGTTATAAATCATGAGAGAAGAAAAAGAAAATTCTCATACGATGATGAAAGTCATCCCAGTAGCCATTTATAATAGAATATAATGCTTACTAATTTAAATTGTTAGTTAAAGTGGTCCTAATGAGGACTGATGGCGTTCTCCAATCCTCAAGTGTAAAAAGGCAATGCTACTGTAACCATTGGATTAATCAGTTTTTAAAAGAACTCAATGTAGCTTTCTCGTGGCAACGAATTAAAATTGATCAGCTTTGGCCCAATATCTGGTAAAAATGGAAATCTTAAGACTTGTAATACTACTCATTCTTGCTGTTAATATACTAATACCATAGATTCAAAACAGACGTCTAATATTTTTTTTTTACTGAATTTTCACCCCTAGCACAGCTATGAGCCATGAACGAAGCTAGGGGTTACTCAATGAAAAACTAATAAATTGTATTACTTTAAATAAATAAAAGAAAAAAAACAGATCTTATAATCTGATTAAGCTGCCCCCATCAGAAACCTATTCGCACGCCTCTTGAAAGTATCAAGATTGTATTGGTCAGGGAAAGTGGTCTGGGGAAGCTGATTCCAAAGCTGTGCCGTGCGAACAAAAAAGCTTTTCGAGCGACTCACAGTACGTGCGCGTTCTAAGCTCACATGATAGCATGTGAGTGCATTAGCTCTGCGTGTGCTTCTGGAGAAGATCTTAGGCTTGGGTACGCACTCATTTACTGCAGAGCTGCTTCTACCGAAATAGTACCTGTAGAAGAGACTGAGTGAAGCAACATCCCGTCTGACGGAGAGCGGCTGCAACTTGCTAGCAAGTTTTTCACCCATGAGATTCTTGACACGTTTCTCAACCCGTTCAAGGAGGTTAAGATGCGTTTGTGGGGCGCCTGCCCACAGATGACAACAATACTCCATCAGAGGACGAATAGTAGACTTGTAAAGATAGCAGACAGTCTGTGGTGGAAGATAGCTGCTGGCACGATAGAGACTACCAATGCGTTGAGCTGCCTGCTTGCTAATGGATTGGATGTACGGTTTCCATGACAAGTCCTTCGTAACCGCCAATCCAAGGAAGGAGATGGAATCTTGTTCTCTGATCCTACTATCTGACATCTTAATGCTATGATCATCATCTCCTTTAAGTCGTGAGTGCAGAATACTCTGAGTTTCTTAAGGATTGAAGGAAACAAGCCAATTGGCGCCCCATTCTGAGACCCTGCGTAAGTCTTCATTAAGAACGTCGCATAACTGCTGACGTTGCTGAGTGTTCTTAGCGAGTCGCTCATTGGAATTGAAGAGTGTTGTGTCATCTGCATACATCACCAATTTACTCACTAGGCAGTCTGGGAGGTCGTTGATGTACAGCAGAAAAAGAGTGGGTCCCAAAATTGACCCTTGAGGAACTCCTGCATTGACAAACTTGGTGGAAGACTTTTGGCCATCTAAGACGACAGATATCTGCCGGTCACTAAGAAAAGAAGCAAGAAGTTTGTGGAGTTGATTAGCAACTCCATAGGACTTGAGCTTCATAAGGAGTCCCTGATGCCAGACTTTATCGAATGCCTTGGAAATATCCAAGGCAACTGATCTCGTCTCACCTTGTCTGTCAAGGACACGACTCACATGTTCAGTGACATATGAAAGAAGATCTGCAGTTGATCGAGAGTGCCTGAAGCCATACTGTTCTTCTGATAGAAGGTTCTGAGTTTCAAGGAAGTTAACAATGTGTTGGTTAATCACTGCTTCAAAAATCTTGCCAGCAATTGGAAGCAGGCTGATAGGACGGTAACTAGATGGAAGAGATGAGTCAGAACCTTTCTTTGGAACTGGAACCACGGAAGCTACTTTCCAACAAGAGGGAAACTCACCGGTGGATACACATGTACTGAACAGTTTAGATAAAAGTGGAGAAAGCTCAGGTGAGAGATGCTTGAAGACCGAAACCGGGATGCCATCTGGTCCACTAGACTTAGAGCTATCGAGACCGGCGATGATCTTTTTGACGTTTCGGACTGTGACTGAAGGAAGACTAACTGTATCATCAGTGCGCGTGGGAATTGGAGGTGGAATTCTATCTCCATCGTCTAATGACGAATTCTTCGCAAACTCTTTGCAAAGAAGCTCGGCTTTGTCTGCTGAGGTTGTCGCCATAGAAGTACTGACTTCGGCATGACGGAGTGCTGGGATGGAGGATTTGTTCCTATTGGTGACACTGTTGTAAATCCTCCAGAAGTCCTTAGAGCCAAGCTTTTGGGTAGCAATGGATATACTGTATCAACTATAGATGCTGATAGTGGAAATAGATAAGGACAATGGTCACCATAGGTTAAGGAAGTTAAAAATGGATATTATAAAACAACAGGAAACCGATGAATAAAAATTAGAAAAGTGGAGGTAAAATATGGAAATACAACGATGCTACTACACCGATTACAGGTGAACTATATCCGACACTACACAAAGCAATGGTAAGAGGAATAATATAGATAACAAGATAAGTGGAAAGTGGATAATGGAGGTAAACAATAGAACTACAATGACACTCTACTACACCGAAAGCAATGAAACTATACACACTATACCTAAGACTACACATGGAAAATACTATTTCTTCACTTGAATTTGTTATCGCCAGTTTCTTCATCCGTCTATAGTACTTCATGTAATTCCACATTTCTTCATTTGAATTACAATACATCGACCACTACTTCAGCTACCGATTAAGGGATATAAAACATAATACTGCAGTCCGTCAGTCATCAGCAGGTACTCGTCTAGTTGTGTTTCGACCCCTAACCTGAACACTCAAACCCAGACGAGCGGGGTCCCACACATAGTGGCTGACAAAATACTTAATAGGTAATGATATGTCTTGAAAGATATGTCACAAAGATAAATCAGACATCATTCAATTGTTGCGTTTCCCACATGCAAACTGATCCTGTCATTAAATTCATCCCATCAATAAATACAGTATGCCTTTTTGCGATCCGCACATGTAAACAAATCCTGTACATCAATCTTTGCCTTTTCGATTCCCACAAGTAAACAGATCCTGTTCATCATCGAATCCCATAAAGATGTAATCGCTGTGTGATAAATATGTAATCCACCTTTACATAAACTTCGCCTCATACATCAAGACTTAACAATGGGAGCTCTCTCATCTCCCGTAAGCCACGCTAAGCGCTCTGTATTCACTCTTCACCGCCCCCCACAAAGTAATAAATCATGAGTGATTCATGATTAGCGGCATGGATGTAGGGTACATGCTACAGGATTCTATCTTAGCTTCTTGTTTGCAAGTTTACATATCATCGCCATTCGCCAAAAAACAATACATTATCCGACATTTAGTCTGTAGTGTGTCGTATTTGAGGAATTTCTCATAGTTAAGCTATATTTGAGGAATTTTTGAGGATTTGAGGAGTAATGAACAAATTTGAGGAATCTGAGGAATTTGAGGAGTAATCACAAGCCTGCTTTATTGACCGCCCTAGTTATTAGCAAATATTCATTCATTTTGATATCCAACTTGTTTCATACTATTTATTTAGAAGAGTCATCTCGGTAGTATATAAATTTTGACTTTTTCAAAAGTGCTCAAATAATTTTTTGGACCACGGGAACGTAGTCTCCGCAAAAAGCTGAATCTTTTTATATAAAAATTTTCACTGTATACAGGTACTTTTTGAGTCGACACTCTACCTATCCCTACTCTATGGTCCTGACAAAAAAAACTCCTTTCAAGCTAACATTATCTACGACGTGAGACTGGTCTACAATTCAAATTCTATACAGAAATTCCTAATTTATTCGAACGCAATAGCAATATTTTAGTGTAGAACACTGGAATTGCACTATGAAGGGCATATCCAGAAAGTTGCATTACGAATTGATCCACGATTGTTGAAACTGACCAATACTCTGATCAGGCGTGCATTGAGCGTACAATACTGGCCGCATTCATCACAAACACTATCAGAAAGAGGCTAATCGTGGACTTTTCATCGATGCACGCTCATCATTACCTAATCACGTCAAAAATAATGCTGTGATGGAAGAGTTTCGAAGAGTCAATAGATTGTGTTCTGACAGCAGCGATAAGGTGATAGCCACCTCCTGTCTTAAAAATAAGCTGTCAAGAGATGGCTATTCGCAGAAAGACATCAGACGCTGTGCTTCCAGGGCTCAGAATAATCGACACTCGACGTCATACCTTCAAAAAGATTCTCTCATTATGAAAGTGCCATTCGTGAGTGACAACTTTAATTATAAATCATCTCGTATAGTCCGTAATTCCGGATTTAATATCCGTGTTATTAATAAACCTGGAGTCCATCTCTCTCATCAATTAAATAAAATATAACGACATAAAGCATGTTCCAAACGCTCATGCTTGATAAATGATCCCAATGTTTGCTGTACAAGAAATGTCGTCTATAAAGGTCAATATAAATTATGTGCTGAATTTTACACTGGGAGTACTGCTCGACCATTTCATGATCGTGTATCAGAACATTGTCAACCAAGTCGTCGCACAAATGTATTTTTGCATGCATCTCTATGTCATGATAGCTCTACTAAAGATGCTTTTACTTTTTCTATTATGAGTAGACATGATAGTGTAATTAGATGTCGAATATCAGAAGCTATGGTTATTCGTCAATTGTGCCCTTCTCTAAATGGTCTTGAAGAATTTAATGACTATACTTTACTTCTTATTTAAGTTTCTTTTGTTTTTAATCTTGTACATAACATAGCTATCTCTTTCCAACTTGTACATTTCTCAGAACCTGTGAACTGGTGAACTTTTGACTTCAGCGTGTGAATAATTATCACATTCTGCTCTAGCCCAGTGCGATATTTAATTTAGCTACATCAATGTTTGCCATATGACCTGTAACTATTGCCTGACGACGCAGCAGGACCTGCGACACGTCGTGAAAATTCAGTAGACGATTTACGGCAGATAGGTCTTCTTTCTTAATTACTGATTGAAACATGCGTCTGCCTCAACACGACATACTTGCTTGAACTCTGATCAGGAAGAAATTTCATGTAATTCATAATTTGAAAAAAAGTAAAGAAACCATCCCCTATCGATATCAAATGGCTCAACGAAGACACTTCAACATTTTATTTGCAATAATAACACAATGATGAAACGAATACAGAAATGGAAGAATACAACTTTAACATGTTATGTCAGTCAGCAGTTGAATTTAATAATGACCATGTTTTCGAAAGTTCATTGATTGAAATATATCGAATTCAAAAAACAAAATAGCAAAATGTCACACTGAGAATTTCTCTATGTGATCAAAAGATACTGCAAAACAACAATCTATTAAAAAACAAAAGGTGATAGGATTAACTGATCTTTGATGATAGTGATCAGGAATTTCGATGCACCTGATACAAACATCATGATCGATTAGACACTCCACCATGTATTTATAGTCCTTGTATTAAGATTTTTCTTTTCAATTTTTAAACGATTGTCAAATATATGTCCGGATTACTGCATCTAAGCTCAATGGAAAATCAACGTCCGTAATTTGTCATAAATGCAGTTTTTATAGCTCCTTGCTGATCACAAATTGAAAAGAAACATCTTCCACAAGGCAACTAATATGGACAGATGAGAAGATAGCTGATGTGAGCCGATAAGTCTATAAACATGTCTTGGAAGAAATGTGAAATTATCTTCGACCATTCGGGACGGTATTTGATGACCAATGCAATATATTTAACCTACTTCTCTGAAAAACTGGAATGCTGCTTTCGAGATTTGTAAATAATTTCATAGTGCAAGACGGATAAGGAGAGCATATAAAATGCCCCCCTTGATATTGTCGTGTCAAGGAATGATCTTCCTTCACCCAGTGTCGATGTCACGGATGCTGGCCTTTCAGATCATCGCCTTATCAAATGGTCCACTTCTCTCGCTCGTCCATTACCTGTCTATCTTACCATGAATACACGCTCCTGGCGATCAACTGAACAGGGAATTCTTTCCTTCTCCTTACCAGCATCTGCCGACGTAGAACATCTTGCACAACTCTATGATTACGAAATAACTAACATCCTTGACAACGTTGCCCCTCGAATAACAGTGCGCTGTCGAGTTCGCAGTTAGGATCCCTATTTTGATGAAGAGTGTAAAGGCGTCAAAAGAGACACTAGACGACTTGAACGACGTTTTGCTATCAACGATCCATACGCCGCCGGTCTTGTCCCTGCTGAGCTGAAAGTTGTACGACGATCCTACAAACATTTGACTTCTCAGAAACGTGAATTCTCCTGGACAGAGCTGAAAAAATTCCACTGAAATTTTTAATTCCAATTCCAGAGCAGAAATTTCAATTCCAACTCCAATTCCATAATAAGATTCAATTCCGATAATTTCATTTCGCGCATAGTGCATTATGTTAATGTATCTAACGTTTGTTCGCTCCAATCTAACCCATGTGCCCTTATCCTATCCTCGTTGTTCCTGTGTGCATTTTTCTGCGTCGTTCCTATGTGCGTTCTCATGTTCATAGTTCATATTTCTTGTGTACATGTACGTGTATACTAGTATATGTTAGCGGTCAGCCTACGCCATTTTCGTTTCGTAAACGAGATATTCAATATCTCGTGAAAAAAAAGAAAACTAACGGTCAGCAAAGAATCAGACGCTGAGAGAGAGAGATGAGATGCGAATAAATCGATTGATAAACTAGCAGAAGAAAGAAATTCAATGTGCTAATAACGTGATTATTGATGATAGAAAAAACGACGATAAAAATGATAACATGAAAACTGACTAATGGTATTTAAAAAAGGAGATTAAAAATTCCGTGATGAGAACGAAATGAAGTCGGGTCGAAAGCTAGCGGGCAGAGATTAAAGGAAACTCTTTCAATTTTCAAAAGAAAGTGGATTTATGGTCAAGTCTCAAAAATTGGTATAACTTAGAAACGATGAGAAATTGACACAACAACAACAACCAGCAATGACACATACGACATCTTCAGCAGTTGCTAGAACAACTCCGGGCTCTCGCGGTGCAACTTAACTACAGAAATAACAACAACAACTGCCCACCAGCGAACAACAACACATCAGCGAGCGCGATTGAAGATTGACGGTAAAAGTGGCACTGATATTTTTTGATATTATTTTGTTATAAAAAAGTCCGATCGAATTGAAGTGAATTCAACATTAAGAAGTGAACTGTAAGTTTAAAGCTTTTCTTTTATCGTTGCCTATCGTATCTATATAACTATAGTCTTAAAAATTGATATTGTTAATTGCTGTGATTGGACGTTGCAATTTCAATTTTTGTACAAATAGCTTTATCACAGGTCAGTCGAAGAAGTGGAATTGAGGTTTATCAGGGTCAATTCCAATTCCAGTAGATTTGAATATCGTCAATTCCAACTCCAATTCCAATTCCGACGAAAAATGGAATTAATTCCGGATCGGAATTAATTCCAATTCCGACTTTTCCAACTCTGCTCCTGGAAGCACAAAATGGAGGCTGAGAAGGAGAACCCGCGATTGATATGGAACTCTATAAATGCACTCTTGGGGCGTCGACAATCTAACCACAGGATGAATATCTCCGCAGAGTCTTTCCATCAGCATATCGTAGACAAGGTCACGTCTATCCACGACAGAACGTCTAACCTCTCTCGTCCTGGATGTATTTTCGTCTATTTCAGTCCAGTCTCTGTGTCCAAAGTTAGTCTCACAATATCAAGTCTTCCTAACAAGCATAATTCACGCGATTGTCTCCCCACTGACCTCCTCAAACAGAACAATGACATCCTTGCTCCGTATATTACTCATGTCTTCAATATGTCATTGTCACCTGGAACATTACCTTCCCTCTGGAAAGAAACTGTTGTCAACCCCATCTTGAAGACGGGCAATCCTGACTCCGATGAGGTTTCATCCTACAGACCAATCTCCAAATTATGCACCCTATCCAATGTTCTTGAACGCATAGTTTCTCGTCAACTCCTACAACATCTCCATAAGAGCACTATAACATCTCCAGATCAGCAATCCGCTTACAAAAATATTCATTCATCAGAAACAGCGCTCGTGAAAGTAACATATGATACTTTGTTAGCCGTTGACAAAGATGATTCATGTCTCATTGCTGTCCTCGATTTATCATCTGCCTTTGACTCAGTCCATCATGACATCCTACTTCGCCGCCTCGATCTGTCATTTGGCCTGAAAGACCAAGACTGTCATGGTTAAAGTCCTTCCTGGCAGATCGTCGCCTAACTGTCGCTTGCGGGTCCTCCAATTCAACCCCGTCCAAGTCTACCTATGGTGTTCCTCAAGGCTCTGTGTTAAGTCCGATTCTGTTTCTCCTATGCATGGCCGATCTCCCGAACATCATTGCATCTCATGGTCTTTCGTGCCACATGTATGCCAATGATATTCAGATTTATGCCTTCAGTTGCCCAGCCAACACTCATGACCTGACCATCAAGATGACTAACTGCCTATTTGAGGCTCACGCTTGTTTTAAGAGGAACTGTCTCCTGTTTAACGCCGCCAAGACGGATATGATGTGGATTACGTCTAAACGACGTCGTCACCTTGCTCCAAAGTCTCCAATAATTTTTGGAAACGACACCATCAGTCTGTCCGACAGGAGTCGCAATCTAGGAGTGCTGCTCGATCCATCCTTCTCTTAGACTACTGCTGCGTGTTTTAGTGCCCTGCGACATCTCTGTTCCATTCGACGATTCATCCCTCACTCAGTGTTGAAAACTCATAATTTCTCTCATCCATTCACGTCTTGATTATTGCTGCATTCTCTTTTATGGTCTTCCTGACAGTACCTTATCAAAATTTCTATCAGTTCTCAACGCCAGTGCCCGACTCCTATTGCTGCATTCTCTTTTATGGTCTTCCTGACAGTACCTTATCAAAACTTCTATCAGTTCTCAACGCCAGTGCCCGACTCCTATTCGACGCCCAACCTCGTGACCACGTAAGCTCCCTACTCCAGTCCATACAGTGGTTACCCATGCGAGACTGTATAACATTTCGTCTAGCAGTCTTTGCCTACAAATGTTTCAGAGGAGGTGCCCCAAGTTATCTGTCTTCCTGTCTCCAGCCTGTGTCTTCCCACCCTACCCGTAGCCATCTCCGATCTGCCTACAACGACCAACTTCTCACTCCGACTTCCCGACTGAAGACAGTTGGTGCTTCTAAATAGAGCTTTCCCTATAGCTGCAGCTCGCACCTGAAATGACCTACCAACAAGCTTGAAAGCTGCTCCGTCAGTCGTCACCTTCAAGAGAGACCTAAATGCTCAACTGCTGCGAAGAGCCTTATCCTGACCATTCCAGACAGTTGCATTGTAAATAGTTTCAGACATATTTATGTCTTTACTGTAAAGTGCTCTTGAAGTCCGATCGGACAAAAATGTCACTTAAATCTGTCTCGTTCAATAAATAAAACTCTGAAAAGATGCTTGATAAACTTCTACAAGAATACATTATATAGAATTTGAATAAACAACGCTACAACTTCGAATTGACCGATTATTCTGACAAAAAGCAAAGGAACGCTGTTCGAATACACAATTAGAAATCATCGCTCAAAATAAAATGATCTTTTCCGACGTCCATAAAATCAAAATTAAAGGTCATATATTGGCGCTTCTAGCTGCTAATAAAAAACTGATTCAATTATTGACGAATCATTCAATATTGATATTTGACGAGAAAAAATTTTAAGATGATGGAAGGGGAGAGCTGTAACTCCTACCTCTCGGGTCGCAAGTGGTGGACAACGAAGGATCAAGTTAGCTGCGAATAAGCGCCTTGCGTGAATAAACAGCCTGAACCAACAGCGGCGGTATCCTTGGGTACCGTGTCAAGGCCTGAACTGCTTCAGAACTTATCCTCCAGCCTGCTGCCTTGCAGGGTACTCAGGGATCATGCAGAGACAGAGGATGAATTTTCGAGGGTATCATTCCATAAATTTTCGAGGGTATCACTTGCACGTCTCAATAATAGCTCCGTTTGACATTAATAAGGCTTAACAAGTCATCTTAAGATAATTAGCATATCCTAAATTATAATACTGAATTTTATGCAGTGACGAGAATTCTCCACGCGAGAAAAAACAAAATTTAGTTCCATGATTGAAAAGGAAAACTACTTTATCCTGCAGTTAGTTGTATGCCTATATTGTCATCAAATGATCAAACGGAAATCTTGCAAAAATTACACACAGAGTATTTGATAACTTTTCAGTAATATAAAGGAATATAAGTATTCAAGAAAGACATTTCATAACGATAAGCTTTGGTAATTTAGCTCAAAAGATCAATGTAACCAGTTAAATGATTGTCAAGATCCATGTCAGTGCTCAGCGCAATTAAGTTACGAGTATAAACAACAAAACAATCCAACTCTGTTTGATTTCAGTAGACTAAAAGAAGCTATAAAATCATTATCACATCTACAAACTTGATGTCTCTCAATTTTAATAAAAAAGAACGGGAATAAAATTAAAATCTAAATAATTAAATAAAAGCAATAATTACGAGCAAAGATGTGATTCATACGTTTTTTTCTAAATCTCTAATATTTTTTATAGTCCAATATTAATAACAAAATTGAATTACAACCAAACAAGATGAAACAAAAATATTTCGATCAGCTGTAAGTTTACATACTCTAAAGAATAGTTACCGTATATACTCGCTGATAAGTCGAGTTTTATTACCCAAAATTCATTCCAAAAATTGACGGTATCGACTTATAGGCAGGTACCATTTTATACAGTGACATTATCCGCGACAACGACAACTCGAGCCGACGAGGACGAAACTGTCTACTACGACTGTGACATTCCAACGAATGACCTCGATGATCTGCTCCCAGACGATGTTGACTCGCATGACTGAATGGCGCTTTCATTATTATGGACTGTGCTAACAATGTGATCGTTCTTTCTGTTTCAATATTTTGCCATACCAGTAGGTATACCGGGCTAATTAAGATTGTTTTTAAATTGTAATTAAAATTATTACTGACGAACTTATGACGAATTTGCCTCTACAAAAATTTCACCTTTTCATCTCGTCTTATAGGCGGGCCTATGGAAATATATCAGGGTCATTCCACATCAAAACGTCAAATTTCGGGAAAAGTGAGTGGCGAAGGTTCTCAGATTTTCTTGAAACTCACATACTTTCATCATTTGGATCTATCTAGATGAGATCCAAAATATTTCGGAAAAATTCTATCGGGAAGGTCACTTGCGTGGCCTTGACTTATTCGATTTTTTTTATTTTTAGAGAATTTATGAAAAATCATATACATCTTTGACGGTTTGCATGACCGATCTCGCAGCGAAGATGAGAAAAATTCTTCTTGGAATGCTTAATTGATACCCAACCATAGATGTTCCAAGCGGAATTCATAACTTTTTCGCTGCGAGAAAACTTCTGTGAGCCCTCAAGAAAAGCAAAAGTAATTTTGCGGTCCCTTCTTCCGCAGGCGACTACACATCTAAATGATTGTACAAAAATATTAAAAAAGTCACCAGGGATCGGGAAAGTGGTTTTTGAATCTCAAATTATGTGAACAATATTCAATTCTTGACATCTCTGACAATTTCTCGCTGCAGCTACGCCAATTCTGATAGGTCGAGTGTTCTACGCTTCACATGATCTATCTGAAACTGTCATCAGAAGTAACTTTTTCCACCCAGAAGTATGATTTTTTGAATTTGAAAAGGTGGTAAAATAAGATCGTTTTTTGTGCTGCTACTATCAAATTTATAAGTAGCACGTGCTTTGTAATTAAAAGATTGTTAACTTCAATGAAAGGATATACTCGATGACTTAAGGAAATAAGTTCACAAATTGAGAGGGTGACCAAGGCTGGGATAAACAACATAACGAACAACATAGGTCAAATTAAAGAGTTTCGACAGTAAAAGAATAGTATTTGGTAATTACAAAGCACATGCTACTTTTAAATTTGATAATAGCAGCACAAAAAACAATCTTATTTTACCACCTTTTCAAATTCAAAAAATCATACTTCTGGGTAGAAAAAGTTACTTCTGATGACAGTTTCAGATAGATCATGTGAAGCGTAGAACACTCGACTTATCAGAATTGGCATAGCTGCTGCGAGAAATTGTCAGGACTGAGTCAGAGCTGGCAAGAATTGAACATTGTTCATATAATTTGAGATTCAAAAACCACTTTCCCGATCCCTGGTGATTTTTTAATATTTTTGTACAATCATTTGGATGTATTTGTAGTCGCCTGCGGAAGAAGGGACCGCAAAATTACTTTTGCATTTTTTCAGAAATACTTATGAAAATAATTTTTTCAAAAATTTTCTCGTAGCGTAAAATTTATGAATTCCGCTTGGAATATCTATGGTTGGGTATCAATTGAGCAGTCCAAGAAGACTTCACTGCAGAGATGCTTTTTCTCAACTGCGCTGCGAGATCGGTCATGCACGCCGTCAAAGATGTATATGATTTTTCATAAATTCTCTAAAAATAAAAAAAATCGAATAAGTCAAGGCCACGCAAGTGACCTTCCCGATAGAATTTTTCCGAAATATTTTGGATCTCATCTAGATAGATCCAAATGATGAAAGTATGTGAGTTTCAAGAAAATCTGAGAACCTTCGCCACTCACTTTTCCGAAATTTGACGTTTTGATGTGGAATGACCCACCAGTATTTGGGCGGCAAAGTCGGGGTCGACATACAATCGGATTGAGCTATAGGCGAGTTTATACGGTTCTATAAAATCTTGTTATCTGATCAAACAATGATTCTGGGTACCATATAGAATACAAAAACTTCATAATCAAACTAGTAACTAAAATAAACTAATAATGCGCAGATATTGCATGGTGAACTACATGTCCTTTAAGTCTTTCATCTTTGCATCCAAATGAGATGTCAATACGACGAGTTGTTGCTTTTCATCGGAAGAACCATTCCTAAGCGCGTTGCTTCGTGTAAGAAGAGCAAAATTCATTTCTTCTTCGGCTTTTTCGGCTGATTCATCAGCACTGAATGACAAGTCTTAAATTTCAAGCGTTAAACACTTCTTCCTTTTCCGTAGTTCATCGACTTCATCCGATAAACGCTTGCGTTTGTTTTTCGATTCATCATTTTCTGTCTTCCTCGCCTCCTGTGTGAGGTAGTCCTGGTAACGCATTCTGCTACCTGAACATGAACGCAGTAGCTCCCTAGTCAACGGAACATCTGCTATTTTTACGATTGTCCGAACATAGTCAACTATCAACCGAAGTGAGTGGAAAGTATTTTCTTGAAGATTGATAACTTCAACCTCATTATTAACTGAAAACCCTCTCTCGACAGTAGCCTGGTCATGCGAAAAGAGCAGACGACTTGATACCACCTTCCAAAGATCAGAATATTTCTTCATTGTTGACTGAAGGAATACATTGATTCGATCTTCTTTGTCACGCTGAAACTCGAGAAAGCGTGACTTGTTCGAAACAACATCATCATTTAGAAGCCTTTTGAATTCGTTCAAAGTAGTATGACAGTCTTTGGGTTAACTTTTCTTCTATTTGCCAATTTCACTAGAACACTCTTGAACTTGGTTATGCATGCATCAGGTTCATTTGCCATTTTATTTGGATCCAAGCATGACAATTTCCTTACAAAACTGACTTTCAGCGGACATTTGTTGCGTATCTTTTCGATAATCTCAATTAGCAACATTTTGGTTTCTCCTCGAAAATTCATCGCCGACTCTTTCGTGACTGACCCACTGTTGACTAAATGTCTCAGCATTGTGTCTGCTGTAAAACTGGGATGAACCTTACCGATGTTCATGTGATGTTCAATTACATGCACAGCAAGTTGGACGAGATTCGTTATGGTGGAATCCATGAACACTGCCTTCTTCATGAATCTTCCCATCAATTGTTTCATGACACGTCGGTGATCATTGCCGAGAAAAGGAATCATCGGACGATCAGTCTGGTGCTGTGTCAAAAATGGTTTTAATGCTTGTTCGATTGACAGCACAGAATGTAATTTGATCTCCAACAAAGGATTCGATAGATGTCTTTCAACTTCAAATACGGTTGGGTATCTGGCCTCTTCATATTTCGTTCATCGAAATTTCGAGAAAAATACAGATATTCGAGTGTTTTCGATACCCTCGAAAAAGAATCGTGATTTTCGAGGGTCTGTACGAACCCCGGGTAATCCATCTATTGGTGTGAAAAGGCTAGATCCACAACCGATAATCGTGGTTAGTGTCAGCAAGGGCATGCGACTGTAAAATTTTCTGCTACATCTATTTCGATATGCGATGACGCATATACAAATGGCAACCAGTGCCCGGCAGCCTTTTGGTAGACAATGCGTGCAAAGAATGTGCGGGGAGAATAAAAATGATTTTAACCTGATACGAATTTGTACTGCAAACGTAGGCTCGCTCTGCGGAAGAAGCAGAGAAGTGGAAGAAATGCTTGGTAGAAGAAATGCTGATATATGTTGCATTCAAGAGACCCGATTTAAAGGAAATTGATGCAAAAGATAGCGCCACTCAAATAGGTTATATGCTGTCGAGACGAGAGAGTCATGTGACTGTCAAGGACGTAAAATGTATTCCTGGAGAGGCCTGCCTAACGCAACATCGGACGTTGGTCATGGATGTATGTATGCAGCAAGAAGTAAAGACAACAAGGAAATCTTTTAACAGAAAACTGGAAGTATTCTGTGGAAATTGAAAGATGAAGAAACGAGAATAAAATTTGAAAGTTTGCCAGCAGAAAAATGAAGTTCAATCAGAGATCAGCTGGGCGCAGGCTTCAAAATAATGTCATGCAGGAAGCATAACAAGTTCTTGGGAAACAAGAGGCCGACCACGGCAAGTGCAGCGTGAGTCTTAGTGGTGGTGTTGTGAAGTGCAAAGAGGTATAAAGAACAAGTAATTGGCTTCCAAATGGCAGAGATCAAAAAGTGAAATTGACAGTATACTGTACAAAGATGCGTCAAAGTTGTTAAGGAAAGCTATCGCCAAGGCCAGAGAAGAATCGTGGCAGACATTGAGTAAGACAGGCCTGCCACTCTTATAAAAAATAAAAACCGGAAAGTCAAATCGGAATGGGCCCCCTAAATCACTAAGTCGTGGGCCCCCTCAAAGTAAGAAACGCACGATCATTCGATATCACAAAACCCAGTAAGTTTTGAAAGCGTTAAGGCAGAAGTTCGGTCTCTTCTAATAAAGATGCTTCTGAATCGTCACAGTTAGCAAGTAAATGTATGAAATTATTAATGATGCTTATTCAATCATCAGTTTCAACTAGGTGCACTAGCATACACGACTCGAACAGCTACTATTCTTAGGAGAACCGTTTTCGAGAGGTTAGACAGAGTGTACAACAAAGACCCCTCTACCTGCCCCCAATGCAAATACAGCATGAAGTTATTGATCGCTTTCAGCTAGATATAAAGATTGCATATTATCGAATAATATACATGTAGGCCTTTGAATAATTTTACTTAACTGTTTCAGAGACAACTTTTTTAATTTCGTTCAAACAATTTACCTTCAAATTTATAATGCACTATTCTCGTGCAACTTTGTCATTTTCTATTAATCGTGCCATAACGTAACACGGTGCAAGATCCCGTCCTTATTGTGAAGAATTTTCATGAAACCACTAGGAAATTGCGGTTCAGCTGTTCTACGTTTGGAAGACTGCTTCAGCAGAGCGGTGTGGTCACAGCAAATATCTTCATACAAAATCCATGGTAAGCGCGGTCTAAATGCTTGAGCAGGCATTTCCGTAAGCCATTTTTTAGGAGAGCCATTATTCTTTCGAGAAATCGAGAATGTGTGGTAAAATCTTCCTTTCTGTGGTGCATAAAATATACCGAATGTCATGAAGGATAGGAATATCTTCATACATAATGGAATGCCAGCGCACTACTACAGACTCATCGTAAACAATTTAAACAGCAATTTACCTAAATCTTGGATTGACCGTCATGGGAGCCTTTGAAATGGCTTCCGATACCACCAGATTCAATGTATTGTGACTGTTTTCTTTTGGGCACGTTTAAGAAATGGTGCATTAGGATGAACTGGAAAACAAAGCTTTGTACCGTTTTCTGCAGATCGACGAGCGATTGCGCAGAGATATGCTCTTGCGCTGTTGACCGAAGAATTAGATTGCGCTCGGGCAAATGGTGAGCAAGTAGAAAATAAAGGTTATAGTGGTACTCGCGTTAGCAACGGTTTTCCTTTGAATCACTTCCAGAAATTAATCATTGAGCCGCTATCAACAACTTTGAAATTATCACTGAGAATCTGCCACGTTACATAAACAAAATAATTTTGAATCAATGTCACACAGAATAAATTGACGACTAAAAACTATCGCATTTGCTCAATATGAGAAAACAGAGCTCTATATTGTGTCCAAACAATACACATTACAGAGGCCATGCACTTAAATATACTTTTCAGTCTGAAATGAGATGAGAGCAACATTTGATACAATCCATTGCGAGAAATACTAACGTTTCTGGATTTTTAGCCGTCATCAGTGCAGTATGCCTGTAAAGGATCAGTAACCCACATGCAAACAAATCATCCGAAATACAGACATCTACAATTGATGAAATACATGCAGTTCAAATCTCATTCTGTAGAGTTCGTTTCCAAAATTTGAAATTTGCAAACATCAATGCAAATAGCTAATTTGCTCTTCATGCACGAAGGTGAGCTGTCGGATTTCCAAGCACATTCACCTGCCGATGGTCTGTGGAGTGAGTTGCTAGTTTACTGCACTGATGGCGGCTAAAAATTCAAAAACGCTTGCAATTCAGCCTGAAGAAGCTTCATCAGTACTTGTAGTTCCGGCAATGATTCAAATCAAACCTTGCTCTCATCTCTTGTACTTCAAACATGTAATAAGAAACAGTGACATATATAAGAACAACTTTTGGCTTTCAAACAAGATTATGACAGCTATTTGATAAAGGTTGAGTCGCCATGGCATTAGTAAACACAAAATCAACACGAAAAGAGATCCTCATCACTTCTGCAGTTGTTTGCGAGATTTCAATTTTAGCTGGTGTCTTCGCCGAAATTTAGCCTCTTTAGCAACAAGTAATAGTACAAAATATTCTTTCGTCACTCCCTCGTGTTCCCGAAACTTTTTAGTAGATTTTTCTTTCATATTTTTCTGACAGACGCTTCTTGAAAGACACGTTTTGGAGAGCATCAAAGCAATCAGAACTCAATTAATAATAGGCTCCATAATTACGCATTACAACTTTTTCGTCAAGCATTCCCACCTAAATTTATTTCTTATTTCAAAACCTTGATTACTTGCGCTTCGTTCAGTTTCTTAGGATTGACGAAAGGATCATTGACTTCCTTGTAGAAGAATCTTCTGCTCAAGAGTCAAGCGGATTTTTAGAAAGCATCTCCTATGAATTTGATCGCCCTTAAAAATTGCAGGGTCTTTAAGGTCCCTGACCTTTCGTCTATCTGCATAGCCCCCGTTCACAATTTTAAAGAGCCCCATATAATCTAAAAAGGCCCCGCATGCTCTTATCTGTAAGGGTGCCGGTCTCAATCCTATCGCCCTTTTACAATCTCAAGAGGTCTATTCATATCTAAAAAGAGTTCTTCAAAAACTAAAAAAGTTGCCGTTCACAATCTAAAAGAGCTGCTTCACAAAATCTTATGGGTCCCTTTCAAAATCTAAATATGGCACCTTCACGATCTTTAAGGAACCCCTTAGCAAGTGTCAAAAGGGCCTTTCGCAGTCTCAAAAGGGCCCCTCACGATCTAAAAGGGGACCCTTCGCAGTCTCATAAGGGCCCCTCACGATCTTGAAGGTGACCCTTCACAGTCTCATATGGGCCCCCTCACGATCTTAAAGGGGCCCTTTCACAATCTCAAAAGGGCACCTCACAATCTCAAAAGGGCCACCTACGATCTTAAAGGGGACCATTCACAATCTCAAAAGGGCCCCGCACGATCTTGAAGGGGCCCTTTCACAGTCTCAGAGGGCCCCTTCACAATCCCAAAAGGGTCACTCATGATCTTGAAGGGGACCCTTCGCAGTCTCATATGGCCCCCTCACGATCTTAAAGGGGCCCTTTCACAATCTCAAAAGGGCACCTCACAATCTCAAAAGGGCCACCTACGATCTTAAGGGGGCCCTTTCACAATCTCAAAAGGTCACCTCACGATCTCAAAAGGATCTTTCACAATCTTAAAAGGCCCACTCGCAATCTCAAAAGGGCCCCTTCAAAATCTAAAATAGTTCAAAATGCAAAATATTTGTTCTTTGGCAAAACATTTTCTCGCTACTTAGTTTATTCTAAAAAACCGGAAGAGTGACAGCCCTGGTAAGAACATCAGTAGGACCGAAACTCAAAACAAGTTGTTCAAGATAGAACGGCAAATGAAAACAGAAGGGAAAGATGTAGTACAAGAAAACTTCGTGAAAAGTAAAAGAGGAGAGATCTTAGTTGAAGATATCAAAATTCATTGGAATGAGCTCCTTGAAGGACTGCTAAACTAAAGCAACAACTTTACTATCGATGAACCGACCAGAACTGAAGGACCCACTGAAAGAGTGACTGAGGAAACTGAGGAGGAAGTTCGTAGTGCTCTATGCGACATGAAAAGTGGCAAAACTCCCGGACCATCAGGCCTCTCAGTTGACCTATTTAAGGGAGCTGGTGAAGATATTGTACTGAGACTGGTGACGGTATTTCAGGAAGCAATCGATGATGGTGGTCTGCCGGGTCAATGGTAAAGAAGCCTGACTACTATGCCCATTTACAAGGGGAGAGGTGATTCCTTGGAGTGCGGTAATTACCGCACTTGAGGTCATAGAGAGGAGCTGAAGAAGCTCGTTGACATCGATTACCGGCAGTTTGGTTTTCGAAGCGGGACATCTACAACTGATGCCGTCTTCATCCTTCCACCACCCATTAATATTTGTAGAAATGCAACATTAATTTAATAATGTTTCACAACAGTCAAATTGAAGATGCTCTATACACATAAGAGCGATTAACTATTTGATTTACCGCTCAACCGGTATAGATAAGTTGTTAACCAGCACAATTAAAATTTTGACAAATACGGTAATTAAGCCTTCTTGCTATGCGAAGGCATGATAATCAAAGCTATGATTGAGAATAATCAACGTGAGAGCTATAAATTAACACTGACCTTTCACAGCGCACTATGACGCACTTTCCTGTTAGCTATGTTTACGCTTGAGTAGAATGAAGGAAAAGAATTTTTCGACGACTTTTACGGTATTGCGGTGAATTGTGGGGTGGCCCATAACACCCCATTCGGTGGCCCCTAACTCCCCACCAAAAGCATACTTATAAATTCAACTGTTACTAGAAAATGTGTCATATATTTCAGCCGACCGCCTTTATTTTCTGGAAGGCATGCTACATCTTCACAGCGAAATCTCAATTGATGCTCAAGCATGACTTGCTCAGGAGAAAAAACAAAAAAGAGCGCTCAAATTTTCGTAAATACCTAATTTGTGGTACAGAAGTTGAAAAAAAATTGATTGTGTATTCAGAAACACCATATGTGCTGATTTACAATGCTTTCGTTCACATAAGCTCGAAAGTTGATTTTAGGGTTGGAAAGTATGGTTTACAAGGGGGGTTGGCCCATAACACCCCGCTCTCTATATCATTTATTTGTCAGATATGTTGGCAACATGCGAGTTCTTCAGAATCAGGCAAGCATGTCACCCATGTAGAATTGCCTTTGTTGGTGACTCATTTTATATAATATGATTTTATAATAATATATATTTTCATAATTTTATATATTTTACTTAAATTCTTTTACATAATTGCTGAATATTAGTTATTGCTTATAACACTTCTATTGATTGAGTAAATGCGCTCATAACTACTGATAACACATCTTATCATGGCATTCCGAATCTTTATGTTGGTTTGAACCAATAAATGCCAATCGTAATTTGTGGTTCAATTTATTGTGCTAAAATCGGCGATGATTTTTTACCAAATATGTCAACGCAGTTTCAAATAACTTTTACAAATCATCAGGGCACAAAATACGTCGATGAAAACTAAGAAGAATATTAGTTACTATAGAATGAATTTGAAAAACGAATTCGTTTTTACAAATAATGGTGGATCAATGACACAACTACGGGTGTCCATGGAACGAGTTTTTTTATTCCCAGATCCATTCTATCCTACGAGGTTGATTGATTATCAAACTATGGGAATTCCAAGGGCCCACGGACTTTAATTAATAATTTCAACAGCTTAATGTGTCAGTCTGCATTCATACATCCATAGGTACAACTGTGAAGATAGTAATTCATCATCCAAATACTCAGTAGACTATTAGTTATCATGATGCGAAAACGCATGCCGGCATATAAATGATGCCCATATGTAGGCTACCAGTACATTAAGGCTAGATATCGATTTAACATTCCCATTCATTGGAATACAAGAATATATTGCAGAAATCACAGATTGCTAGTAATCTATTTACACCAAATTAAAAGACAAATTTACATCAACATTCCTCAATTTACGCATTTACGCGCAAAATACGAAATTTACACGCTGGCCGGGACACTGCTTGTAATGTATTTCTGATATGATGCTAAAATACTTTTGAATTTTGGCCATATAGAAGGTCAAATAACTAACCTTTATTCATAAGGGCATTTACAAAATAACGAGTGTTTTTCATCCTCTCTTATTATTTGGTGGATTGGTTATCTTAATTTGACTTTTTAAATGGAATATATTGTGATTATATGACTTAGTACAGGCCACCCAGCCGCTTCGAATTTAAAAAAAGCGAAAAAACGAATCTTTAACTTAGAAAAGCGAAAAAAAGCGAACCGATAATTTTTGCATCAAGCAATGTAGAATAGCGTTATAACGATATAATATGACATCAAACTATACACTACCACGAATAAGCTTATTACGAACCTGTGTAGATTGCGAATATTACTTTCTGGTACAAAAATGATAACTTGTCGGACTACTTCTTAGGAGCTATTTTTCTTGTATCTTGTTAAACGATTGGCAAATGCACCAGACCATATTTATACATATAACTAGCTTTTGTATTCTATTAATGATCAGACATATAACCAGCAATCAATTTAGACTGCTTCAATTTCAGACAAACAATGTAAGTTCCAAGATTTTTTCATAGGATTGTTGAAATATAATGTTGAAAAAATCAAAAAAATACTGCTAGAAAATTCAGCAGAATAGATTTTCAATTAGCAATCTATAATTTCTAACGTGGTTAAAGAAATTTCTCTAACTGCCATGCTTCAACTGCTAAATTAGCCTAAAACGTTGAACATCTCTTTCATCTGAATATTCCAAAGCATATTGATATTTTCAAGCATTTATTAGATAGGGGTCTGTCAACTTAAGTCATGCGAAATGGACCATATGACGAGTAAAGGGTCATTATTAAGGTTTTACATCAATATATCAATTATTTCATACAGTGATAGAATGTACACAGAAGGTTTCATCTGATAATCACTGTAGTCTTCTTCACAACTCGTAAGCCCAATATTATGCTAATAATATTGCTTACTAGGATGCATTTTTGTAAAGGAAGATAATGTTCATAATTAAGCTATGCGATTGAAGCAAAATTGATATTTTATAAGTTAGGGTAGATGTAAAAGTGTCAACTTGTATATTTGCAGTGGTCGGATTTAAAATTTTCAGGATTTTCGTGCCCACCCATCGAAATTCGTGCCCATGCAGTGCCACCAGCTCAAAGAACTTACTGCTTCGTATGCATGACTATAAATCGCATTGTAATTGAATTGCATAATCTTCATATTGTTTTTTTTGAGCCCGTAAATGCACACTTGCTGCATATACATGTACATGCAATAGAAACTAGTCAGCTGAAAATAATGCCTAGAAATGCACTTTGTATTTAGCTACAAGTACGAGTATTATTCGTAGTACGCATATTACGTGGAAAAGTTTATAAAAATCATTACTTATTAGGAACAGCATTATCATCGTCACTGTCAAGGTAAACACTGATCATCCTTCTTTTCATAAACTTTTGAAATAGTCTGTCTGATCCCAAATTTTTCTCATCCATTAGTTTCGACATTTAATTTAAAAGAGCCTTCAGATTTGCATCCGCATCATTCAAACTTTTCAGAGTCTCGTTGTATCTTCCTGATGAGTCTCTTCGTTTTATCCTCTTTGATTTTCTGTTCATTTTGTAATGTTGGTTTGTACTACTTCAAGCATTTTATAAGCTTCGTGGGCATGCCTTTAGTCGTGGGTTCGCCTGCTGCTGATCGCCCAAGATGTTGAAGGAGCCGAAACGAAGTGTAGGCAATTGATCAGCTTGCTGATGATATCCGTGCATCTTTATGGGGGTAAACTTGGCTCATTGGGAGGCACGTCTATTTTGGAGGTATTTAATTTTATCAAATAATTTTCTTACTTAAAGAACTCCGATATTCTACACATCAAGCATGGATACCTAATATGTAGTATGTAGGTTATATGTAGACCTACGTCAATCATGTTAGAATGATAAAAAATTCTACAGCGGAAGTGATGTTACACGATATTCTTCATATAAATAACCGTAGATACGTGCGTATGTGACAAAAATTCGTTGTTCATACATACACATCGTGGGAAAGTCAACATTTTGTGATATAAGGCCGACGGACAACTATGTATGGACTGAACATTTGTTGCAAGTTAGAAACTCAATGCAAATCAAACTAGATCAAAATACACTTGCTAGATACTTAGCTAATTCATTGAAAAGCAAGTATTTTCTCATTACTTGGCTGACGATGGATCGGTAAACACGGATTGCTGCTGCTAAGAAGGCAGTAACCGTCAGAAGAATATCAATCTACGCGCATAAAGCCTCCAGGCAATACGGCATTCTCGAGACTACATTGAGAAGACGTCAAAACTTCGATCAATACTAATCCTGGTAACCCACTATCCCTAGTCGAGAGCCAAGAGCGGGAGTTAATGAAGTATTCGACGGATATGGTTCGCTTAGGGTTCGGATTGAAAACAATCGATGTGATTCGTTTTGCGAATACTGTGGCTGGAAATAACAGTTACATTGGCTGGAACTGGCGGTCTTCTTTCAAAAAAAAACGTGACAATATTTCACTGAGAGCGCTCGAGCCAGTAGCCCATGATTGAGAAACGATTGCTAAACGCGTCATGGACGACTTCTTCGACAAGAACGGAGCTTAGGGAGCCGAACTGCATCTGGAAGATAAGTCTCATCTCATAGCCATGTAAAATCTGGATGGAACTAGACTTCAAATGGCGGGAGGATCCAGGCGCACGGTGGCAATCAAAGATAAGTTATCATAAAGTATAAGTCCATGGATTACTGTGTTGATAATTTCTATTCTGAAGTTATGGGATGTTCAGTTGATCAGTTGAGCTTCAGATTATTGGCACAGGACTACTTCTCATTGGCAGCATCAATTATGAAGAAAAATTAATGGTAAAACCTCATCGATATGTTGAATCAACAAAGAAATAATCATAATACCAATCTCATGATAATTCCTTTCATGTATACACTACATAATCAAATATTACCACCAAATTGGAAGAGTAGGCTATACTATCGAATTAGCTTTAATTCGAGTTTACCTTCAAATTACCCGAGTCATCTATCATTTTTCTGATTGGTTTTCATCTGTACGTAAATGAAACAATGGTGTGCTAGTCATAAGTCGCTCCCTGAACTACGCTGAGGAGTAAATATAGCTCGATCGAATGACGTATACCTGTAGTATTTCATTTTATTATTTTTGAAAAAAAATTGAAAAAGATTTGATTTCCAGAATCAGCAACGAATTAACTTGTTTCGAATACATACAATGAATACATCGAATACGTACAATGAATCAATACATGAAGCATACAGCTATTAATACAGATTGTGCTCGAAAATTCAGGTGAATCTCAGAAAAAGATGGGCACGAATTTCAGGAAGTACAATTTTCGTGCTCACGCTCATTTTTCGTGTAATCGTGCCCACTTTCGACAAATTCGTGCCCGGGCACGAATTCGTGCCCAAATCCGACCACTGTATTTACTGTCAATGAAATTGATATTGCTTAATTATGCAGCTCTATAGTAATTAGATGATAAATATTTCAAAAATGAAATTTTTCTGACAATAGACGGTTGCTAAAGAGAGAAAATTATGTTGGTGATTTACATTCGATTGGGTACATTCGACCCTTTCCATCAAGCTTTTGACTTTAAGTGGGCCTATTCCAGAGATCAAAACTGCCTGTTGTGAGATATATATTAACACTTTTTTCAATCAAAACTTTACAGTGTAAATGTAGCCTACATCAATATTATAAATCTAGATTGATGAAAAACGACGATAAATGATAATATTGGCTAAATCTAATAATATGGCTAAATATTCCATAAAAAACTATCACTGTGCAGCCTATTTCAAAGGCTGCTTCAATTATCAAGATCATCATGCTCCATGTACTCCTACTAAAATATGCAACCAAGGCCAAGCTCTGAATTGAATTGGAGATAGCCAATATTGAAAAATATTGACTTTATTTTCGTCTTCGTTATTTTGTAGTAAACAACGAAAACGAAAATAAAATCCATGTCTTTCAATATTGCCTCTTTCCAATTCAATTCAGAACATGACAAATGGCCAAGATAATTTATCTAAAACCAAGTCCAAGCTCTCCGATGCAAGGTTCTCATTGCCTTGATTCGTTGACAACACTTTCTCTGGTTGATGGGCATTCCTATTTACTGACGCATTTGCCAGAAGTCACGAGTTGCTGGAGCACACGAGATAAGTCGATACCGCATAGCTCAGCACACAGAAGCTATGAAAATCTATGTATATAGCGGGTTAAGTATGATGTAATCAGTATGACTGCAGTAATGTAAACGGTGGTCAAATGATTTACAAAATAGTGCATTACTGGTATATCTAGTATTCTTCAATCTATAATTCAGAAAGCTTCAAGTGGTTATAAGAAAATAGGCCACACATATCCGATCATATCAGTATCATATTAATGTCTTTATCAGTAGATGCAAAATGATTATTATACCCATCAACTTTTTGCCTATTTACACGTACTTCATGAAAATCACAGTGAAAGTGAGAGTGCAATAAAAAATTCAACAGAAAATATTCCATTGTGCATATTATCATCTCAAAATCTTATGTCTATTCATCAACATTAGGCAATGCACCTCACTTATTCGCATAAAATGAAAAGTTTTCACTAATCCAACATCAATCCTCTAAGAAAATTCGATATAGGCCTCCCGTGTGTCTCTGGCAAGCCAGCATGGATTGATGTCTCTAATACCTTGACTGATACATACGATGACATTCATTTGCAGCATGCAACCCGCTTGTACTTTCAACATGTATCAATTAAAACTCGTGTAAAAGCTATAGCACCATGGCCTCAAAGTTACTGTAAAAAAATTGTGCATTTACCGAAACGTACTACGATAAGGCTTTGCTTCAAGAATTGCTACATGATTTTTTTGATAATAAGCGTACATTTTCCAATTCCTATGAAATAGTTATTACATAAGATTATGCAGTCGTCAATATATGCATTCAATTGTCAACGAATGGATGATAGCATGACTAAAGTAAAGGGCAACATCACAAAAAGTCACGTTGCGTTGTCAGCATGTAAAAACAGCCTGTACTACGAAACACTTTCTTCCTGCTCTACCAAAAAAGCGAAAAAAACGAATGCCACTCAATAAAAGCGAAAATTCAGGCATATTTTCGAAAAAGCGAAAAAAGCGAATGTCTGGGTGGTCTGTTAGTATCAATAACCAATATACATAATATGGAGGAGTGAGACAAGGAGACAATCTCTCTCCGAACATGTTCAATGCCTACCCCGATGATGCAATTTTCCTGAGAATGAATCTTGAAGGTAAAGGAATTAACATCGATGGAAAGTTCCTCACCAACCTACGCTTTGAGGATGATCTTCTGCTAATGGCACACACACCACAGGAATTACGAGACCTCATTGAAGACTTCTACACCAAAAGCACAGAAGCCGGTCTGAGGGTAAATCCTATAAAAACGAAGATGATGTTTGACGAGCACGCAACGAGGGAGCCATCACCATACCATCGGAAATGTGACATGAGAAAAAGTACAGCACCACAAATACCTCGGCCAGATATTGAATTGAAGCAGAGATAATACTTCCGAAATTAACAACAGAATAAGGGCTGGTTGGGCAGCGTTCGGCAACATAATCAGAAGTTGGTTCAATCCAAAGATTAAAGACTACAGCTTTCAACCACTGCATTCTACCAGTGATGCAGTGTGGTGCATAGTCATGGATAACAACAGCAGCAGCCATGTCGAAGTTAGCAGTGGCCCAACAACGCATGGAGCGCATTGTGCTAGGCACAAAACTCAGCGATCGCATAACGAACGAGTGGATTAGAGATCAGACGAAGTTGAAAGACATCACATTAACCATCATGAAAAGTATATTGTCATGTGCTGGTCACATAATGCGCGAGACAGACGAAAGATGGACCCGGAGAATAACGGAGTGGTACGCAGCATTGGTTCCAGGCAACGCGACAGACCTCCAAGACGGTGGGACCATCAGATAGTCAAATACTGCAACCAGTATTGGCGACAAGATGCGATCGACCGGTTGAGGTGGACGACACTTACGGAGGGGTCCCTCCAGCAATGCAGCGATTAAAACCCCGTCAAAGTAATCAAGGTAGACAGTAAACTGGAAATTCGGATTTTGCCAAATTAGACAGATTTTGATGAAACCCGAATGTCACTTATTTGACTTGCAATCAGATAGTGAATATCAATTCAATCCTAATGATGCAAAGGAGGAGGGCTGAGAAGAATATTAGACCCTCTCATTTGGAAGTTAGGGGCGTGATTTGACACAAAACGGAACCGACATTTAAGTGTGTCGTAGCTATCATATGCATCCTGTGTTTCATCAATTCATGGTTTATTTTTGTTGGAGTTTTGATGAATTTATCACGACACCCATTAGTTGATGCGCTATTTAGTCCAAAACTTTTCAGTTACTAAATAATTATTAACTGCAACTCATTTCCTTTACAGTGTAAAGATTTATAAATGGAACCTCACTTGACTAACTCATTCGACCAATAAGTCATGCACAAGTCATTTAGCTCATGAAATTTGCATATGTTGCAGCTATTACAAAGTAAAACTATTGCAAGGTCTGTCATTTCATTGCTGCCTTGAGAAAGGGTCTGGACCCGAAACGGCTGTGTACATGTATTTTTTATGACTTTATTTTGCTGGCATAAAATTTACTCGGGAGAGAAAACGAACAATTTTACTGATTCATTATGGTCCTCCCACCATCAGCCATCTCTTACAAAAGTAAAACTATCTTATATACGGTATATTTGGCCTGGTATTATCGTCATCAAGCATCGATCTGGTGTTGTAGGCATCAAGTATCAAGGTTTCGCCATATAGGCTTAGTCAAGATAAATTACAACTTTCGTAATAGGGGCTGTTGGGTGTAAATGTTATATAGCTGCCATACAGATGTGATAACTTTTTTTCTTCTTCTTCTGTCTCTGGCTTATCCCACATCGTGTAGGATCGCCGTTTCTGGTCCGTGTTCGCCACATGATTCGATCCGACCCCGCTCCTTCAACCTCTTCTCTTTTAAATCTTCACTCACACAATCCAACCATCTTCTCCTCGGTCTAGTCGAGTATTTGCCTTATTATGTTTGTCTGTTCTCTTCGAAGGATATGGCCGTACAACCTCAGTCGCTTTTTCTGTACTTTCTTATGGATCTCTGTGACCTGCAGCTTTCGTCTGATGGCATCGTTCCGGATTTTCTCTTTCTTTGTCACTCCATATGACCAGCGCAGCATCTTCATCTCGGCGACGTCCAACTTCTTGTATCTTCTTGATTCCCCATGTTTCCACTCCATACGTCATTGCTGGTCTCACTGTCTTGTACACCTTCCATTTCTTTTTTTTGTTGAGTCTCTTGTCGCATAGCACTCATCGAAGTTTCCTCCAGTTTTGCCATCCAACTTTGATTCTATAGGCCACCTCTGCATGCATCCAGCTTTCCATCCTCCGCCATCGTGGAATCTAAGTACTTGAATTTCTTTACCCTGTTCAGCTGTTGGTTCTGCAGTTGGATATTTTTGTCACCGTCCTTTCGAATTGTAAGTATTCTGTTTTCCTTCGATTGCTGTCAAGACCCCTCTCTTCCAGCACCTTTCTCTCGACTGTTTCACGCTCATTACTACACAGAACGATGTCATCAGCAAATAACATGCTCCACCGAGGTTTCTCTTTTACTTGCTCAATAATTACATCCATTAGAATGTCGATACCAACTCTTGCGGGGAACTTTTCAGTTTCTCCAACACTGCTTACCACGTGTGCTTGATCACCATCGCATATCTCTTGTACAATCCTGATATGCTTCACCCGTATAGCCTTCTCTCCCATACACCTCCAACCTCCTGTCGTGGCACCCTACCGCACGCTCTCTCTAGATCAATGAACATCATATGGATTTCCTTCTGCTTCTCTCTGTGCTTATCCACCATCATTCGTAAGGCAAAAATCACATCGGTTCCACGCCTTCCAGGGATAGACCCAAATTGCTCTTCACCAACACAGGTTTCCTCTCGATTACCTATGATCTTCTCCCAAATTTTCATTGTATGGAACATGAGTTTTATCCCTCTGTAATTCTCGCTCTTGGATTTTCTTCATTCAACAGGGTCTCCAATCCAACACTCGTCCATTTTCATCTTTCATCTCTTTGACTTGGGTCAAGTCATTTGATGTTCTGTCTCTGGCTTTTGCAATTTTGAATATTCTCTTCTTTCCTTTCGCTGCAGCCACCGCACGCTTGGCTTCCTTCTTGCAAGATTGTAGTCCTGCTTATCTGCACCACTTCCTGTCGAGTCCCACTTCTTCTTCAATGTCTTTTTTCGCTTCACAACTTCTTCGCTCCACCACCATGCCTCTTGCAGCCACCGCACGCTTGGCTTCCTTCTTGCAAGATTGTAGTCCTGTTTTTCAGCACCACTTCCTGTCGAGTCCCACTTCTTCTTCAATGCTTTTTTTCGCTTCACAACTTCCTCGCTCCACCACCATGCCTCTTTATCAGCTGGGGCCTTATAATAAATGCTACAACTAAATGTGATAATGTTTTAATGTTATATAACTGTCACTTTTTCTTCATACACGATTCGCTGTCTTAAGGCATCGATGAGTTTTGAAGGTAGGACACTACAAATTTATCTCATAATCTGATAATTATACACACATTTGCTTACAGAAATGCAAACATTGAGCTCAACCAATACCATGGAGTAAGTATATTAGGTAGATTAGCAACTCATCATTTATTAAATCTCTAATGTATATACAGTTCCGATTTCATTGAATGAACTTGAGTTGAGACCCAGTACCACATGTGAGATATGCAAATTTTTGCACTTCTGGAGAAATGTACACGAATTATGATAGCAATGCAGAAGGAAGAAAAGTAATTTACAAATCCTCCATGTCATGACAACCTTGGAGAGGTAATATGTCCTGTTAAATTAGCGATTCGATGGGTTGCCATTACTTTAAACCTCAGACTCATTCAAATAAGATTCTTTTTCTTAAGCATGATCACATCACAAAGTAGGCCTACCTGCCACTGAAATAGCGAAGCATCATAATCAAAGAAAATTATCATAATTAACTTAAAAAGATGCAAATGAGTCCACATTACTATTCAGATTCAAGAAATGACGCCTTGTGAGTCATAAAATCATGCCGCTGAAAATTGAATTAAAAACATGATATCTCAGCCAAGAAGCTCTCAATAAGATCTCAACTTTTCCTTGATCCTTGAAGACTTGCAGGGACGTGCATTATAATGCAGTCAATGAAATTCCCTTGATCATCAGCATAATTTCCGATTAATTAAGATGCCCGTTAGCACATATTCATTCCTTTTGACATCCAACTTGCTTCATGCTACTCATAAAGTGGTTTCATCTCGGTAGTATATAAACACAGGAATAAAGTGCAAAAATTTAGCTTTTTAAAAACTGCTCAAATAATGTTTTGAATCACAGGAACGTAATCTCCACAAAAGACAGACTCTTTTCATATAAAAATTTTAACTGTATACAGATGCTTTTTTGAGTCGACACTGCCTACTATATACTTATTTACTCTATGACCAGTACTAACAAATCCAAATATTATACTATCAATGTGAAAATAATGAAAGGCGACTTACCAATGCTCAATTTTTCAAAAATATTTGTTCGATCGCTCATAACTGAAACGTAAGAAGAGGGCATGATCATCTTACAAATTTCTAATTGAGTACAAATCCTTCATGTGTCAACAACAAGCATTTACAGTGGAACCTCCTATTGCGGACATTCTATACAGCGGACACCTCCGTATTACGGACAGTTAAGCTCAGTCCCGAATAATGTTCGTATCATCACCGGTAACTCCATATTGTGGACACCTCTAAAATGCGGACACTAAGGCGCAGTCCCGACGGTGTCCGTAATATGGAGGTTCTACTGTAGTTTATAATTCACGTTGTGCACATGTTACCAATTCACTAAAAAAATTAAGTCCAGAGTGGAGTCGCAAAATTTAGGGCTATACATTGACAATGGGACAGTTTCTGAATTGTTGATTGCTCTGAATAATTTCATCGTAGTAGCCACTGATCAAACTGAAAATGGATTATGCGGGAATACCTGCCGTATCTTGCCATCGAGCGGGTTATGCCCAAATAATAACATAACATGAACCAAAATGAATGACAAGCATCTCAAGGTTGCTACTCCATCCGTTTCAGAATATTCCAATGAGACTGAATTGCTACAGTTGTCTGCATCTTTTGACATCATGGAAGTTTTACGATCGTTTCCACAGGCTACAGCTTTTGGGCCATCCGGTCTCCGGGTTCAGCACTTGATCAATGCATGTGAAGCTGTTCTGCCAATAAATTTAACGGTATCCTTAAGGCTTTTGGTCAACCCCCATATTTCTGGAAATATTCCTATTCATTGAGCGCCATACATTGCAGGTGGAAATCTTACAGCCTTGAAAAATACAAAAGGGATAGACAATCGTCGTGGGAGAGATTATACGCCGTTTGACAGCTAAATGTATCTGTAGTCTTATACGTCAAGACATCATGACACACGTAGTATTTCTCGCCTCTACAGATGGACGCTTCATGCAAAAATGGAACAGAAAAGATCATCCATCGCACTAGGACAGTGGTTCGTGATCATTGAAATGATCCTGACTTTTGCATTTTAAAGTTGTATATGGCTAATGCCTTCAATTCGGTTTCTAGAAAGACGGTTCTAGATCAATGCTACCAGCTTTTCCCGAAGATTCACAAATTGATAATCTGCTGCTATAGTTGTCAACCTTCTCTATGGCAGTCAATGGGACGTATCTCGTCATGTCAAGGCGTTCAACAGGCCGATCCTCACGGTCCATTCCTCTTCGCCTTAGCACTGCATCTAGTTGTCAGAGCAATTGAATCGTCTTGCTCATTGCTTCGCCATTATTATCTGGGTGACGGCACATTTGTAGGAAAGAAGTTCTAAAGGCATGCGAAGTTTTATGCTCGCAGGGTGGTGATAGAGGGCTCAAACTACAGGCCAAGAAATGTGAATTGTTTGGCAAAGGTAATCTTAATGAATTCAGTACTGATTTCTAAAAGTCTAATTCAGCCAATCTCGAGGTGCTTGGATCACCCGTTGGAGATCACGACTTCTGTTCCGAATTTACAGAGAAAAGGCGTGTAAAATCCTTGCAGCTGTTGTATAGCATTTCTCGGTTGAATATTAATTATCCGCAGCATTCCGCTGAGAATATCAAAAACAATGCCACAACGTACAACTCTTGTCTTCAGGCAATTTCCTCATATAATTCGACGGTAGAAGAACGCAAACATATGTTTTCTTCTTTCCATCGCCGCCTTCACAAAAATATCTGTCAGCTTCTATTGACACTAGACTGCATAAGACTTTAATGACCAGTGCAAGCCATGCACATCAAATTCGGCTACACTCGACGATTCACCTGATGCGGCTAAATGGTTAACCGCTGTTCCATCACCTGCATAGGGCCTCAGACTATCCCCCGATGAATTTCAAGTTCTGATGAAATGGTGGCTCGGTTTGCCAGTGACAACTGGTAGAACTCTGTCCAAGATGTCCAGGAGTTTTATTAGATCCGTTGGCCTATCACGCCCTGACATATAAGCGGGGAAGCATTGTTTCAAGTCGACATAATGCTTTGATCAGTTATACCAAATTTGCGAATGGGAAAACCTTCGCCCTGCTTTCGAAAAAGGCACTTGCTGTGGTCACTCAGAGCCTAATAGAAGACCAGCGGACATTCTTCTGCCAGACTGGAGTCTTGGTCGAACAGTAGCAGTTGACCTGACTGTTGTGCATCCGCTCAACAACTCTGAATCAGAAGCGAGCACAACGGAAGGGTCACCTTTCCTGGCGGCAAAAGAGGGCATGCCTCCAATGCCAACAAGTGTGAGGAGTTTGGTTGGGCATGTATTCCGATGGCGGTTACAGTCTATGGATCATGGGGAGAATCCCTAACCGCATTCTCTCGGGTTGCTTCCTGACTCTCCACAGTTTTCAACGACCTTTTCTGAAGCACGGGAAGCCATCATGAAAAAAATGTCCATCGCTACAACGCCCGAACACTGCCATCCGTGAATATAACGGAGATTTTGGATGTAATTGGAAAGAGCCAATGCTGAATGATGGTGGTTTTATTTTCTTCTTTGTAATTTTCTACGATTTATTTCTGTAAACATCCATTAACTATCTTCAGGTAAAAAGGAAGGAAATAATGGTTTAGGATAAACTTTAAAATTCACACCGACGTCTATGTACAAAAGTAAGTGTCATAATGACATGTAGGCTGAATACAAAATGGGGATGGGCTATGTAATAAGTAGTATTGGGTTACAAACCACCAATAGCATCTTAATGATGGGTTGACTAGAAACCTGACCTGACATCTCTGAAACATCTCACAGAAGAAAATACATACAAACCCATACAGCAATGACAGCTAAGACTGTTGAAAAGCGCATCAAAGCAAGCTGGAACACTATAGCCAGTGAAAACAATATTCCATATTATATAAAGAATACTACAAACAACTCATCCTTACCATGTTTCCAACATCTCATCAAAACTCACAAAGAAGGAACCGAGATGAAAATACGTCCGTTTGCATCTAACACGTACGGACCAACAACAAAGTTGTCATGGCTTCTTTCTAGACTTCTGATTCCCTTGCTTCAAAATATCCGCGCACATTTAAAATCAAGCAGACGAGTACAACTCATTGATAGCATCAAAAATACCAACCAAAAAGAACAACTTTATCCTTGCAGCTTTGATGTAATAAGCATGTAAACTTCCATTCCAATTCCTAATGTCATTCAAGGCCTGGTTTACAAAATGGAAGACTGCAACATGAAAGGATTCACAATCGACCAAATGTAGCGGTTATTGCATGTGATCTTAAGAAACACATATTTCCAATTTCATAATAACATCTTCTTGCAAGTTGAAGGTTTATCCATAGGTCCGTCTCTTTCTGGTGTGCTTGCGATTATATTCATGGACAGCATGGAAACAGTAGACGAATGAATGTGATGTATAATGTCCCACTTTTCATGAGATATGTAGATGACTGTTTCGCAATAATTGAAAACAAAGAACAAGCCTTGAAGCTTGGCCAATATCTAAATCCGCAATATTCCAGCTCAATATTTAAAAATTATATTACCAGACGACAACAAACATTAAGCTTACTTGATTTCCGAGTAACACTGACCGCGCCAAATGAACCAGAATTTGAATTTTACCGCAAATCTGATACAAAAGATGTTTGTGAATTATCACTCACATGCACCATACATCAACAAAGTTAACTTTATTAGAAACGAAAAAACAAAAATCGCAGACCGATGTCCAATTATCTAACTCAAAGCAAACACATAGACAATTTCAGTGATGTTCTACGACTAAATATGCATCACGAAAATATCATACGTAACTAACAATCATCATAAAGCACATAAATCAAATAACAAAAAGGAGAAAGAGAAACAACACTATTTTTACTTCAATTCTCCATTTATTTCTGAGAAAATGGATAAGCAACTACAAAATGTTTTTCGTCGTGAAGACTTGAACGTAAGGTTAGCAAGAAGGTCAAGAACTCTTAAGTGAATTGAAACATCCTAAAGTAAACCAAGATTATCATTTAAATAAATGCCCAATTAACAACAACAAAATCTGCGATCAAAAATGTGTAATTTATCAACTGAATTGTGATAACTGTGGTAACTTCTATATTGAAAGCACTGTAGGACCATTGCAGGGGTCTCACTCCAAAATTTTGGATTTTTTGCCACATTTTTTGATAGGGTGGCAAAAAATTTTTTGCCCCTAATTTTTCTTCTAAAATGGAGAAAACTAAATGACTTGAGTGAATAGTGCACCATGAAGTATTCACCACGATACAATCGACCTTTTTCTTTTCAGGATACAGTCCTTATATGATACTTATACGATTTTTTCGAGTACCTATCGTCCACTGAAAACATTCGTCTTAGGTTAAGCAGTCCTTAATTGCAAGTTATTTTCCCAGTAACGTTTTAGCATTGACCTAGCTACGGAAGTCAAATGCAAGACGAGTTAAATTGTTCAACCTAAGTATAAATGCCATTTAAGTCATTCTACATCAAAATACTCTGATCACATGTGATATTAAAAATCTGTATTATTAGATGCAAAATCAACAAAATATCAACGAACAAATGTAGCAATTTAAATTTGAAAAAACAATATAAAATTTTAAACAACTTCATGTCCGAAAATATCGAAGTAATCAGTGACTGAAATGAAAGCATGCAGCAAAATTATGTGCTGAATTTTGGATTGCTAGAAATTTCCACTACACCATTTAAGAATTAGACCACAGAGATATCAATAAGAAAATAATTACTGCTGATACTAGTAAAAATCCCAGATTTTTTGCCATTTTTTACCATTCTCTACTTTTTTGCTATTTTTTGCCACATTCTTAAATTTCTTACTATTTTTTGATTTTTTGCCGAGTGAGACCCCTGCCATTACATATCCGCTGCAGTGAGCATAAAAGCAAATCTTCCATGCATAACCATCTTAAGCAATGCCACAGTTACAACTTCTCCACAACATCCTTTCCCACGATAGTGATCCATCAAACCTATGACTTCATGAAGCATATTATTAGAAAAATGAAACCCACAATCAACAACAAAGGCAAGCTCAACAATTATGCAGATTTCTTTTTTTAAAAAAATTCTATAACGTAAAATCATAAAAAACATAACAATGTGTAATATTGCAACGGTATCAGATTTCTAATTTACAACTATCTTGACAACTATTAACTCTGTGCTAAGTGCATAAAATTCTACTGATAATTTTATAGCTATTTATACTTACACATGTGCATGTACTTATCACTCGAGATCCTTCTAGTCAGGTCATCATTAAGATGCTATTAGTATTGGTAGCATGCAACCCAATGCTACATGTTCCATAGAGCCCATCTCCATTTTGTATTCAGCCTATGTCATTATGACATAGACTTTTGCAGGCCTGTGATTAGCCTATGAGAAAAATTGAGGATTTTCCTTGAAAAATTTGAGGAATGGAAACGGAGCCTAATATGGTAATTGCAAAACAGCTCCAAATTTTAGCATGGATTTTGGGCCAAGCTTCAAGTCATGAAAGTCGATGAAGGCAACCCCAGGGTTGACCACACCACACTTTTTGAAGTTGTGTATATTACAAAGGGATATTGGACTGGTCATAATCACTTCCCGCGTTGCTACGAATTTAATTCGTTGACCTCAAGTACTATCTGCTTAGAATGTGTCGAACAGAGGATGTCAGATCAAGCTGCTGATATCGCTGTGCTTCACGCTATCGTCAACAATTCAATTATGCTTGTCAGATTTGCATACTGCAATTTTTTTGAATGTAGGAAATATCCTAAATACAGGCATCTAGGGATATTGTGACGATTAATTTTCACAGATTTTAGACAAATTTTGGGAAGAGAGTAGCCCGTAAATAATAAAAGGATCAAAATCGTTGACGGAATGCATTGCTTGTGGGTTAAAAAATTCAGTATTATGAAGGATACGCCACATTACACACTAATATATTAATATTATTTTTTACTGCATAAGTTTTGGTGGCTCTTGTTTACCTGCCAGCGCCTTGATCATATCGCTACAATCTACATTCAAATGAACATGAATTCTCTCAGACGACACAAAACAACTGTCAGGAACAGGCTTGTCAGCTAAGTCGTTGGTATCATCTAGGCAAAGAGTGAAAGATTATCACCTCTATTCGCATGAAGTTCCGCTGAGATATTGACATCCACATCTTGCAGTAGACCCAGGTTGAAAATCTACCAACCCAGTAATATGTGGCTTGAATGTCTTCATTAATTTAAGTTCGCATACAACGATAAACGATGTGTGTATTACTTTCACACCAACCAGTGTTCAGATGTCGGGCTGCAAACCCTGGAAAACGTAGCTGCAGACTCATGGGATGGCACAGTATCATAAGCTTCTAGCTCCCACACACTAGTGACCAGGAGGCATATAGACACTACATTTAGAGACCATCCGCTTTACCCCATCGGATGTTTTCATATTCAGCGGAAATATAATGGAAGAGAATGAGTAAAGCAAAAGCTTCAGTTGATAAGAGCATTGAAATCCACGTGGGCTAGGCTACCTATACGTTATCACACAATAGATATAGAAGATCGATATCCTAAAGTTCTCTAAGAAGCACAGGCATACATTTGGCAACCCCATAGTTGCACAAACAGGTCAAGATAATTAACGAAAATAATTGAATAAGCATTTTATTGTTGGAATTCTAAGCAATATTACGATGTTGGAAGTAAAAATTGATTGCAGTTTTCAAATATACAAGTTCTGTAGGTTGATCGCAGTGCTTCACTCATTAAATACGTGAAAGTGTTGCACTAAGGAGTTCGACAAACAACTTCAGACTTCTCTGCATAGGAAAATACGTCCGGACGAACCCAAACATCTGCAGCCACGTAGCTTCCAGAAATGAAAACGACGTGAAATAAGAACGTAATGAAATGAGAATCATAATTGTTCAAGCTCAGCAGTCAGAATGTAGGATACATGTTATAGGATTCTATCTCTGCTTCTTGATTGGAAGTTTACATATCATCGCCCTTCGCCAAAAAACAATGCATTATCCTACATTTAGTCTGGAATGCGTCACATTCGAGGAATTTCTCTTAGTTGAGCTATATTTGAGGAATTTGAGGAGTAATCACAGGCCTACTTTTGTTAATAGACGTCGGTGTGAATTTTTAATTTTATTCTAGACCGTAATTTCCGTCCTTTTTACTTGAAGATAGTTAACGAATGCTTACAGAAATTAATTGTAAAAAATTACGAAGAAGAAAATAAATCCACCATCATTCAATATTGGCTCTCTTTTTTGCATTCAAAACATGACAAATAGCCAAGACAATATATTCATGACGGAGCTTGGCGGACATGAACTGGTTCTGGCTGGGGCGCCAGGCTACCCTGAATCTTTTTTGGTTCTCTTTTGCATTTTCCTTGCCACATAGGTTTAGGCATAGTATTTGTTACTTCAGGATTTAGGTCTAGAAAGATGCAATATCATATTTAAGAATACAGCAATAATCGTAATTGTATGATTCGGGGAGGTCAAGTTTTAGAGTAGCAAAATTTAATTCCTGATAATATCGCTGATGTACTTCGGCTATTACGCCATAGCCATTATCAAGACAGATGGAATAAATGACATGACATCCCGGAAAACATGAAAATTCAACTTACTGTACTTCCACCGGAAAATTGGATATCTTGTAATTGCAGTAACATTCTGTAGTATTTTATGTCAAAGCAAATACAGGGTGACCCAAAAGTCCCTCCGTGATTTTAAATCACTATAAACACATCATAAAGCATTTGCATTTCAGAAAAACACATTTAATTTGATACATAGTATCGTACAATTTTATTACTAACAAATGCTGTGGGATTTTTGATACAACAAGCAACAAAGTTACTTAACTTTTTTGTCGCGAGATGAATTAAATCAATGATCAATTAATCAAGTGCAATACCTGAATGCAAATTGCTAAAAATTATTCATCATCCTATAGCCTCAGTAGGAGAACACAAAGAAAAAACATGCCAAATCTAAATGCCATTTTATTGCTATAAAAAATGATGTAAGCAATCACATTTGCTGGAAATGTCCTCCATCAGCCTGGATGCGCCGGTTGAATCTTTTGAACGAGTTCTCAAAGGCTGCTTCGATCTCCACCCGGGAAATGTTGTTGACAGATTCAGAAATGAATTCTTTCATTTGATCAATGTTTTGTGGTTTCCTTGAAAAGACATCCTCTTTGACTTTTCCCCACAAGTAGTAGTCGAGAGACGTAATGTCAGGACTTCGTGGAGGCCACGAAATTGGCCTTGATCGTCCAATCCAGTTCCCAGGAAATTGTTCATCGAGAAAGCCCCATCACCTCAAGGCCCCAGTGCGGAGGCGCACCATCCTGTTGAAAACATGTGGTTCTCAACCTTCGGATTCTTCTCAGGTGTGGAATGAAAAATGACTTCAACATTTCCAGGTAATTTTGTTGTTTCACTATCTGCTCATTGAAGAAGTACGGCCTGATGATTCTGTCGTGGAACATTGCTGCCCAAACTACGAGTACTACTCCAGGTGACTTAATTGGAAGTTCATAAATGCATTTGGGGTTTTCATAACCCCAGATGATGCTGTTGTGTCTATTCACTATCGTATTCGAATGGAATGTAGCCTCATCAGAAGAACAAAGGGAATTCTTAAACGTTGGATCAACTTCCAATTTACTCAACATCAGTTGACAATATTCCAATCTGTGCAAATTATCTTCTGGCAACAACTGTTGAACCACAGTGTAGTGGAATGCTTGCATTCCAACGACATGTCGAAATGTTCTTCGTAAAGTCTCTCTTGGCATTTCGAGATCAGTGGAGGCTGCACATACTGAGTTCGTGGTCTGCTTCTGGAAAAAATCGCGGATTTGCTCAGTTTGATCTTCATCAATGGACGGCCGACCTGTTCTTGGTACACTTCCAGTAGACATGAATTTTTCATAAATTTGTTTGAGGGTCTTATCTGTTGGAGGCTTCTGATTATGAAGTCTTCTCCATTGCCGCTGCACTAATGTTATCGAACAGTCATTCTTAATTATCAAAACAACTGCCTCTATTCGGTCTTCCAGCGGAAGCATTTTACTGACATCGAAATGAAAAATGGTTAGGCAAAATGAACGCACGTGTTATAACTTCTACCGCAGTCGGGTGAAATCGATTAGGTTCTGTGATGAAAGCCAGCACTGAGAGTCGCTCACAATCACAATGGTTGTACGCATGACAAAAAACAGCGCAGCGAATAACGAACAATATCAAGGCGTGGTGCGGTCTAATGCAGCGCAACGCGGCATGACTGGCTCAAATGAAGAATGTATTATTTCTATCGAAATTAGTATCGTACCTTTAGTTGGTGGTAATAAATAAAAACTTTCAAATGTGTTTTGAGTGATATTCAAGTCAGAGTTCAGTGCAAAGATTATTTTTGCAGATACAGCAAATCAAAATCCCGGAGGGACTTTTGGGTCACCCTGTATATTTCAAATGATAACTGCCAAAAACAATGGACTCCGAGATGCATACCACCTGGATTTAAAGCTGAAATTCGTTTCTACACAAGACGGCTGATTTGACTCTGATAGTAGCTGTAGAAAAATTATTTATCAGTGAAAACGAGATAATTCAAGAAAAAGAAGTTGAAGATTCTGGAAATCAGAGGAATATGGGATTGCAACCAACTGATCATCGTTTTGCTCACTGCACATATCACGCATCATCTATTAACTGACTACATAATGGAATGCATATGGAAAAACAAATCGATATATAAACATATTTCATTAAGAAAATGAGGGACATAAAATAACTGATGTCTTGAACTATTTGCTCTATCAGATTTGAGACCATAAATTGTGAAATTACTTCGAGTTGCTTCACCGTTTTTATCGCATCACATTGTGAGGTCAGGAAAAGATCGCTTAAGTCGTTCAATTTTTTTCTTTCGATGCAAACAGCTGTTTATTTTATAAAAAGAAATGCGAGTACAAAAATTGCGTCAAATTTGCATTACGAAAAAGTGAAAATCAAAGTGAAGAAAAAGTTGCGCTGTCGTGGGCCATAGCGTTGAGGAACTCATTGGATATCACAATGGATTCTCCCCAAATCAACTTGTCTTTGGGATGAACCCAACGTTTCTCAACAATTACAACGACATTCCGGTCTTGGAAGGAAAATCAAATAGCGAAATGGTAGGTTATCATCATCATCATCATCATCAAACCAGTTTGAATCCGGTTTTCTCCCCGACGAGCGAGGGTGGCCGAATGTACCTCATTGCACAGAAACCCTTCTCACACCTCTCCATTTTGTCCTGTTTTGGGCATCTTCTTTTTTACAATAGCCATCATTAAGATGCTATTAGTATTGGTAGCATGTAACCCAATGCTACATGTTCCATACAGCCATAGCTGCAAATCTAAATGCAATGAACGAAGCGAGGAAGAATTTCATTGAAAACGAATCGCCTGAAAGAATTCGTCGTGCATTGAGGCACAATGCATATAAAAGCGAACATGTAGAAACTGGAGATTGGGTATCTTACAAAAGAAAATACAGAGTTGAATGGCATGGTCCTGAAAAAGTGATTCGCTGCGATGGATCTCAAGTAGTGGTTAAACATGGAGGTCAGATCATTCGCGTGCACGCCTCTTGTGTTCGAGAATCGACAAATAGATCAACAACGCAGAGTATCGACTCAGAAAGCGGAGAAGAGCCCTGGGCAGCAACCGAAGGTGTTGGTGCAACGAGAAAATTCATAGAACAAAATGAAAATACAGTTGACGATCATTAAAATACCGAGAATGCATCTATAAAGAATAGCAATGAGCCTCAAGAGCCAACAACGTCTGCTAATCAGTTATCACAATCGTCTGAAGAGCTTCCGATCGACTGGGTTGATACCATGAACTTGAGGAAAGAACTACGTATCAAATTCAAGCACCCAGATTCATCCGATCCAATCATAGCAGAAGTCATTAGTAGGGCAGGAAAAGCCGCAGGATGCAACAAGGACTGCTACAACTTGAAAAATCGATCAGATTCTCCTACTTGTTTGAGAGAAAATATACGTCTGACTATAAGTCTGATAGCTGCGAACGGATGGGAACTCCACTCAGTTGATGTGAAGTCCGCGTTTTTGCAAGGTGATGAAATTGAAAGAACGGTTTTCTTGAAACCCCAAGGGATATTGGAATTGACAAATTAAGTTAAAGAAACCGTGTATGGCCTACAGGACGAAGCGAGAGTTTGGTATTTTAAGTTGAGAGCCATACTGATTGGATTTGGATGTCAAAATTACAAAGTTCAGCATGGGCTTTTTTGCTGGAAGGATGTGAATGGCGAGCTTGGAGGCGTGATGTCTTCATGTCTTCATGAGGAGGCTCAAAAGAATTCGCTTCATCTGTCATAAAACCATTTATTGAAAGCATTCTTGTCAACGACGTCGAATGGAAGGTTTTCCGTTATGTTGGTATCTCTCTCTTTCTCTTGAACAAACTGAAAATGTTACACACTTAGACCAGAAAGAATTCATTAAGAGAATGCAGTGCGTGTCACTTCAGGATAAAAGGTGTGATTGTCGTGATATCCAATTGTCGGCGGATGAGTGCAGTTCGCATCGATCACTGGTGGGAGCGATCAATTGGGTAGCTTCTCAATCTCGCCTAGCTACTGTTTACGATTGATGCGAGGTCAGCACGTACTGCAGGAGTCCTATGGTTCAAAACTTTGTCAGAGCCAATAAAGTTGTCTGGAAAATAATCGGTTGTGGAAAGTCGAATTGAATTCAACTTCCAATGCACGCGAATAGAAAACTGTACCATAGTAGTGTACACCGACGCATTGCTTGGCAATTCGAATAAGAGATGATCTCAAGGGGTTTTTTTATTTTGCTGACTGATGGTGACCATATATGTCTGACCAGTTGGAGATCCCAAAGGCTAAAATGAGTGGTGAAATCGACGTTTACCGCTAAAACGTTGGCGTTAGTAGATGGAGCAGAGGCAGTGATCTACTTCAAATCCATTCTCAAGGAAATTGGTGGATATGATCTTCCCATCAAGTGCTATGCAGATAATGCTTCTCTGATCGAATCCACAGTCAACAGAAGCCACCCAGGACCATCGCTTGCGGATCGACATCGCGCTCCGTCGAGAAATGGTGCTGAATGGTGAAGTGTCTGTTGATTGGTGGCGACCGGTAATCAAATGTCGAATTGTCTTGCAAAGCGTGATGCGGATGCGAGAAAATTTGTCAGCATTTATGAGACAATATTAACTACAACATGACTTCCTAGTGATCTTTCGTAGCATGTTTCATGTTTGGGTTGGTGACCATCGATGGTGACCACTGCATTATGCCAGTTGATAATTTTCATAACTAGGTTGACGATTGATCGCAATCTATTATTATCATCGCATGTTTACCGGACCGCTTAAAAATGCTTCGGAATTGATCGACAAGCTCGAAACATTCGCCGATTACTGACTAAGTGATCAAGTGATGCTGCCTACCTTTGTCAACATTTGTATTCCCTCTGAGCTGAACACAAACAAAACCAGATCCATAATGTAGACCGCTACCAGAGAAGTCTGCACACATGAGCTAGGACTAGATGGTTCTCACGAATCATGCAAAAAATTGCGCGATGCAAATCATGGCACATGCGCATTAAATAAAATTTCTTTCTTTCCTTACTAAAAAATATGCATGACTGACAAACCGCTTCTCTACTTGATGTGCATGTGCAATGTATATACATCTATGTTCTCTCCTAGAATTGCAGTAGCAGTAGCAACGTATAGCATCAGTGGGATTCAATCACTGTGGCATCCAGACTGATGTAGGCCCTAAAGCGCAAACAGACCTCTACAAATGCGAGCCTACAGTAGCATGAGTGCATCGCATTCATGTAACTAGACCACGTGATTACCAAACGATCATAAGAGCTTTCTTCTTGCAAATTGCAATTTTGAACAAATAGTCGTGATTTGATAGTCCAATCGTCTATCGCGATGTAGTCTAAGTAATCGTTATTCAAATCCTAACATCCTCTGCCACATTTCTGATTTGGTTATTTTCCTTACTTCATTTCCCTCCACTAACCATGAAAAAAAAACATTTTTGTCTATAGCTTTTCTTGACAAATTACTTGAAGCAATGATTGATAATCGGCCAAAAGTCAACGGTATATAAACCCCTTTATCAGCTACTAACTACAACGCCTTGACGCTCACACACACTGTCGAAACACTGGCATGCATACATTCTTTACTCTCATTAGTCCATAAAAACCATCGGCCTCCTAATGGTATTTAGCTTGTTTCCATCGAGAATGATTATCTTTTCATGTGATTCATTTCGTATCAGCATTGTTCATCCATGATTTTAAGATGCAATGCGCATTGTCATTGTCGTTCAAACTAAAAATTTTCAATCTGCCAAAAGAATTTAGAAAAAACGTGTGAATAGACATCGGTAGCCAACATCCAGTCATATTGAATTGCACTTCATGCATCTATATTTGACAAATATATTTTGTTGGCGGGCAAAAGCAGCCTATGTAAACGAAAGATATTTCAATCAAAACCCAGAAGTTCGACTAAGATATGATTGCTGTAGATAAACCATAAAATTATATGTGATTATATGCATGATGAGTATAACCAATGTGCATGACATAATTCTATAATTTGTAAAGGATGAAGACAATAGAGTGTGATGCAGATGAACGAGTTCATGCTCATACTCCTGGATGGAAAGGAGAACATTAGTTTCTCTTTCTCTCTACCTTGGTCCACCATAATAAAGAAAATTATACAGCTGTATCCACAGCGTTAGGCACAATCGCTCACAACCACTGCTACACTGTAGCTTTCAATGACATCGGATATTAGCACCAAGGACTTAGTTGTTGATGTTCGATTCCATGGCAGCCTCCGATCCATTGAGCTGCGATCGCTAACTTTTGCAAGCGATGAGTACAGAAATGACTGGACACCACAGAGTATCCCAGGTAGGATAGTAACCAAAGATATTTAATATTATAAAGGGCCAGATCATAGAGTAGGGATATATATGTAGAGTGTCGACTCAAATAAGTATCTGTATCAAAGATATTTAATTGTTTAAAAGGGCTAGATGAGAAATAGATGCCTAAATTTGAACCCATTTTAGCATTTTAGTACGGTCCTTATCGTGGCAAAAAAAGCATTATGGCAATGGGGCAAAATTCCTGTTTTGTCGGCTGCACAGTGTGCAATGCGACAAAAAACCTTGGAAATGGCACATGATGTAAAGCATAATTCACTGATATTATATGATAAGTTTCAAGAATATTCGTTCAGTAGTTAAGTTTCTCTGAAAAAATTGTTAAAGATGAGACCGGTAATGCAGCAATTTAATGCAGTACTATCAATTTGGAAGAAAAAATATTCAGATGAAGACTGATGCGGTCAAAGATATTAAATATTATAAAGGGCTAGATAGGAAATAGACGTGTTTTTACCTTGTGTGCAAAAAACCAGTGAAAATCGGCTGATAATGCGTGAATTTGAACATATTTGTAAGCCAGCAACAAATGTTCCTTTTCATTCCCTCTTTTTAGTAATTGCAGAACTAAAACGCATTTTAATAATAAATCAAGGAATTTCTATACCGCATGTCTAAATATAGCGTCCAAATTGCAACAAATAAGCTACTCTACTTTTTCAGATGTTTTGCAAAACGCAGTTGTATATAAGAGCATCCTGTTGATACAATTCTTTCAATTATTGCTTCATTGCATTATTTTATGTCAGTTGATTATTAAATCTGAAGAGCATAACATATGTTATATAGGAATAGCACAAATGAAAATCGATTGTTTCATTCTTAGATAACAGCAGAGTGAAGTTCACTTACAATTCATCAAATACATGACTAAATGACTTTTCTGAACAGAAAAAATAACTGCATCTTTACTTTTGATCATGCAGATTGCTTCTTTATAATAGGACCAGTGGCGGCCCGTCCATATGGGCGCCTGGGGCGCAGCCCTCCATTAAAAATTATTTACATCAAAAAAAATTTACACAGAACATTGCGCTGAAACGCAACTGATCTGACAGACTGAATTGAACTATCAATGGTTCAACCTGTACTACTTAACACATTCGAAGCGTGGTTCAGTGACTCATTCAGACGTCACTCTCCCTCTCTTCTACCGGATGGGGCGCACAGTCCGTGCGCCTTGATTCATACATGTTTTGCTGATCATACATCTGCATACATCGAAGATTTTTAGCAGCTTCGCACGCGTAAACAATGCATGGATGGGGCGCTCTCAAGAAGGCCCTCTGGCTCGCTTTCGTACATTCTGATTGGGTAACGCCGCGCGTGCGTTGGGAAGTCAGATTCTGGTCAAACTTATGTTATTCTGATGCGTGTATACAAGCCTTGGACTGGCGAAACACTTTCAATCATAACTGTCTCACTGTGTCGACTGAAGATGAATCAGATTGCATATCTTTTAAGAAAGCCGTTTTCTCAACATTCCCTACAAGATAAAATTGAAATTAGAAATCTCGTTCCGCCAAGGCCACGACTCAACGGCAGCCAAGCTCACGTTTCAAGCGACAGAGGACGAAACTACAAGATAAATTTTAATACAGAATGGTATTCGAGATGTGAATGGCTTTGTGGATCAGATGAACTGGAAGCTGTATTTTGCTTTCCTTGTGTGCTATTTGGTGGTGATCATCGCTGGACTTTACATGGATACAAGGACTGGAAACACCTATCGTCCAGAATACAGCAACATGAACAGTCTCGCACCCATCTTGCTTCTGCCTATCAACTTGGAACTTTTGGAGAGAACAACATCGCGCAGCTACTGGACGAAAGTTATAGACTCTCCATAAAGCAACACAATGACAGAGTGAAGTCAAATCGCTATATTCTATCCAGAATAATCGAATGTATCAAATTCTGTGGTGCTTTTGAACTTGCCCTACGCGGACATGATGAGACAGAAGACAGCATCAATCCTGGGATCTTTAAGGGATTGATAGATTTCACCGCGAGTCTCGATTCAGCCATGAAGCAACATCTCTCATCGGCGACTGTGTTTAAGGGGACATCAAAGATAATTCAAAATGAACTTTTGGAGTGTATTTACACTGTTTGTGTCAATCATTTGAAGAATGAAGTGAAGTCTTCGCGTTTCATCAGCATCATATGCGACGAAACTACTGACGTGTCCAACAAAATTCAGTGTGTATTTGTGATCCGCTATCTCCATCATGAGGATGTAAAAGAACGTTTCATTTCATTTTCTCAAATCACAGCTCCGAATGCAGAAAGCATTACCAAAACAATAATCGACTGCCTGAACAATATCATCGAAGCTTCTGATACAGACAAACTCATCTCACAAAGCTATGATGGGGCTGCTGTCATGAGAGGAGCTCATAATGGTGTGCAGAAATTGGTGAGAGATAAATTTCCATTTGCTCATTATATACACTGCTATGCTCATCAGTTGAATTTGATTATGTCAAACGCGTCGTCTGACATAGTGAAAATAAGAATTTTTTTCGCAAATTTATCTGCATTTTCTTCGTTTTTTTCGCTTTCACCGAAGCGAACAGCTGTCTTGGAGTCATTGTCTTCAAGTCGGCTACCAAGACCGTCGGCGACTAGGTGGAACTTTCGATCGCGATTAGTCAGCACTGTGTTTGAAAACCGACAAAGTTTAATCCAGTGTTTCACGATCATAACGGAAAGCACTGATTTTGATGACAGTATTCACAGCGCAATGGTACTTAAGAGACTTTTGTCTGATGAGGAATTCATGTTTTTTCTATATTTTTTCAATGACATTATGCTTCATGTTGATATCTTATCAGCCCAGTTGCAAAGCCGTGATTGTGATTCATTGTCTGCTCGAGATAACATTCATGATTTTTGTCGTGCCATTGAAAGTGCCAAGAACAGGATTGACAAAATATGGGAGAAATTTCATGAAGAAGTTTATTTTGACTCGACAACTCGCACGTTTGCTCAAAAATCGGAGTGTATTGATTTCACCGTAAAAGTGTGCTCATTGATTAATTATTAATGATTGTAACAGACGCTTTGATTTCTGCAGGCATCTTTCTGCAGCACAATTAATAAGAAATGACAGATTTGCTGAGTACAGCAACAAATTCCCTGACGCTTATGTCGATGAAGTTGTTGATGCTTATCCTTTCATAAACAAAGAAAAACTGAAATCTGAGTTGAAAGTGCTATATGAGCGGAGTGATCTGCAGAAAGGCACAGGTGCGATCGGCATGTATAAATTTTTGTCGAGAAGTGGGTTGGAAAAATGTTTCTCAGAAACTTGTGTAATTTTGAAAATTGTTCTGACAACTCCCATGTCAACAGCTGAAGCTGAACGGTGTTTTTCAACCATGAAGCGCATAAAAACATTCTTGCGCAATACCATGACAGATAACCGCATGAATGCTCTTGCTATGCTTGCTATTGACAAAAACCTTGTCCGAAGCATTCCGAATTTTAACGAACAGGCTATTGACATTTTTCAAACTTTGAAAGAGCGAAGAGTCGACTTCGCTTATAAATCGTGAATAAATGAAAATGATAAATGAAGTCGTTTTTACATTTAATGCCGGTTTCTGTTATCAAATTCACTTTTTTTCTTTCTTTACTTAACTAGGAAGTGTTCGAGCGATGATTTTGTTTTTAAGTAGGCTTCCGAAAATAATGTCATTATGAAGGACCACAGTAGCATATTTGCAGTGAGGTTTATCATGTCATAAACAGGCATTTACATAGGCGTACATGAAGTATAGCCGTAGTAGATGATGGGCTAAGATGAAGACGTTTGTATTGCGCCCCACATGAGCAGGACTTCACGAGCCGCCACTGAATAGGACCTAAGTACGAAGTCTGGCTATGGTTGTAGGCCTATCGCTGCTGTGTCAACCGTTGCCTGGCCACACCAAGAGTGATTACCAAGCTTGGCAATAATCTAACGTGTAAATGTAATTTTGCGATAAGAAATTACATGATACAACAGAAAAAAATAAATATGAACTATCAGAAAATTTGATAAATTATATTGTCTTAAATAAAAACAAACAACATAACGCACGTTATACAATGCACATTGACAACATCTTTGACACTGACAGACATCCGATGATTGATTCCACTTGGACCTAAAATGTCCTCTGTTAATTATTTGCAATACATAGATCCATGTTGTAGTTTCAGCCAAGTGAATAACTCGAAGAGCGTTGTTGACGTGGCTGAGCTTTATTAATAGCCAATTCCTCAGTGTAATATTGGGATTCTCACTGAATTTGCTAATAGTCATGAATTCAACAGAGGGAGTTGAGTGTTCATCAACACCCCATTAGTCTTTATCTGAATATTTTGTCTTCCAAATTGATAGTACACTGCATTAAATTGCTGTATTATCGCTCTCATCTTTAACAATTTTTTTCAGAGAAACTACTGAACGAATATTCTTGAAACTTATCATATAATATCAGTGAATTATGCTTTACATCATGTGCCATTTCCAAGGCTTTTTGCCGCATTGTACACCGTACAGTCGATAAAACAGTAATTTCGCCCCATTGCCTTAATGCTTTTTTTGCCACGATAGGGATCGTAGTAAAATGGGTTCAAATTTAGGCATCTATTCATCTAGCCCTTTTAAACAATTAAATATCTTTGGATGCGTTATAACTTGATAAACACTAAACTCCCTCTGTAGATTTCATGACTATTACCAAATTCAGTGAGAATCCGAATATCACTGGAAGTGGCTATTAATAAGGCTAAGCCATGTCAACAACGCTCTTCGAGATATACTCACCAGGCTGAAACTACAATATGGATCTATATATTGCAGATAATTAACAGAGGGCATTTTAGGTCCAAGTGGAATCGATCATCGGATATCTGTCAATGTCAAAGATGTTGTCAATGTGCATTGTATAACGTGCGTTATGTTGTTTGTTTTTATTTAAGCCAATATAATTTATCAAATTTTCTGATAGTTCATATTTATTTTTTCTGTTGTATCATGTAATTTCTTATCGCAAAATTACATTTACACGTTAGATTATTGTCAAGTTTGACAATCGCGTCTGGCGACGATGCACATGTTCAACCATAGCCACGCCCGTACTTATTACAAAGAAGCAATCTAACTGCATGATCAAAAGTAAAGATGCAGTTATTTTTTCTGTTCAGAAAAGTCATTTAGTCATGTATTTGATGAATTGTAAGTGAACTTCACTCTGCTGTTATCTAAGAATGAAACAATCGATTTTCATTTGTGCTATTCCTATAAAACATATGTTATGCTCTTCAGATTTAATAATCAACTGACATAAAATAATGCAATGAAGTCTATAATTGAAAGAATTGTATTAACAGGGTGCTCTTATTTACAACTGCGTTTTGCAAGACATCTAAAAAAGTATAATAGACTATTATTTGTTGCAATTTGGACATGTATAAAAATTCCTTGATTTATTATTAAAATGCGTTTTGGGTCTGTAATTACTAAAAAGAGGGAATGAAAAGGAACATTTGTTGCTGGCTTACAAATATGTTCAAATTCATGCAATATCAGCCGATTTTCACTGGTTTCTTGCACACAAGATAAAAACACGTCTATTTTCTATCTAGCCCTTTATAATATTAAATATCTTTGGTCAAAGATGTTGTCAATGTGCATTGTATAATACACGTAATATATGTTGTCTGTTTTTATTTGCTTAATCCAATTTTTTTATCAAATTTTCTGATAGTTCATATTTATCTTTTCTGTTGTATCATGTAATTTCTTACCGCGAAATTACATAAACACGTTAGCTTATTGCCAAGCTTGGCAATTGCGTCTGGCGTGGCCGGTCACCGGTGGGCACAGCAACGATATACATGTTCAACCATATCCAGGCCCCGTACTTTGTACAAAGAAACAGTCTCAGTGCATGATCAGAAGTAAAGACGCGGTTCATTTTTCTGTTCAGAAAATTCATTTAGTCATGTATTTGGTGACCTGTAGGTGAACTTTACTCTGCTTTCATCTAAAAATGAAACAATTGGTTTTCATTTGTATTATTCCTGTTTAACAAGCGCTCTTCAGATTTAACACTCATGCCTGATATTTTTTACCCCTTTAAGTATATTTGGGGTCCACATGGACCCCATTTACTAAATATCATTTGAGTGATTTATTTTTTAATTTATTTACATGAACGACTATAATTGTCAATCATTTTGACTATTCTATAATTGGAAATACTCAATTCAATATTATTATTTATGTTGCATTGATAATCTAAAGTTGCAATCAGTTAACCAAAAACATGACACCATATTATTGCACCTCGTCTTATTCTATATATAAGACAGGCATTCGGTCCCCACGAGTTCAAATCCGATGCGGTTCAACTATAAAGAAATCCGAAGACAAAAAAAGGCGTTTCAAATAATATATGTGTATTGAAACCTCAGTTCAACTACGACGAGACTTACAAGTAATAAGGAGAAGATGGAAGAGGAAGGAAGGATAGCAGATCCGTGACGTCTAGGTTTCTGAGCAACACCTTAAATATCGAAATTTGGCTTGGGTCATCATTCTGTACTGATAGTTGGTAACCACCGCCGCCTATTGACCATCGAAGATCCCGCGGAGCTGCTCTGCCCGTCATTGGACCGTTATGGGGATCAGCAATCAAAGCAGATTTAGATGCCGCGATAGTAATTGTCACCTCAGAGCTATATGTGCAAGTAACAAGGATGAAATGCATATGAAAAGGTGCAATAACTGTCATCCTGAAGTAATCATGCAATCATGTTTCGAAGATACATTGCAGTGCAAATTGGTTATAGAGAGTCAAGTAGTTCATCACTAGTCACAAATTTGTAAAGATTGGAACATATACAGTGGTCTCCCAAAATTCAACACATATACAAGTTCTTCAACAATTATTTCTGCTTTCTAAGGAGACTAACTTGAGACATCGCATATAGAGATATAATGTATAGTTTTGTATAAGCAGGTAACTCCTATGTAGTTATTAATGCATAATAATGCACATCGCACAAGTCCCACAATTGCTATTGACTGTAGGTTAATTCAACTAGTGAACTTAATTAGTCAGCACTCTTGGTATCAGTCAGTCATCTTTCACATGCAGTTGCTTCTTTTGTAGAGATAGTTTTTCAGTGATAAGAGAAAATGTAATTGAATTAATTTTCATTATTTATATATCCTTGTGATCAAGCAGTTATTATTAACAGATTGCAACTAGCTTGGTATAGTTTATTAGGATATATATATATATATATATTTTATGCTGAACGGTCGGCAGTTATTAATTAGGGTAAGTTACTTTTCTATTTCGGAGGGGGTATCGGTGATTTTCAACCGGTTGAATATTTTTCTCTGCCTCTCCTGTGAGGTCAGTACAATCAGGAGGAACGACCCCCGCTCCGGACATGTCAACTTGTTGCGCAACTTTATCTTTTTCATCATTATCAAATTCATCATCAATTTCATCAATCTCATCAATGACCAACTCTTGGTCCTCTGTTCCTTCCTCGTTTCTGTCCATCATGGCGGAAGTCCTGCTGCTTTATCCAGCTTCAATCGATTTATGTGAACCCACTGCGGCTTTGAAAGTGGCTCGCGTATCGGTACTGTCTTACGATTTGTATCGGTAATCTGCAAAATCCTCATAGGGCCTTTCCAGCGGCACTGGAGTTTGGGAGATAACCCCTTTGTTTGGCTGGGGATATAAAGATATACTCTGTCCCCTGCCGCTAAATTTTCGGCGGAAAAAGTTACATTGCGGTCATAATATTTCTTTTGTTTTTGTTGGGCCTCCTTGATCGTGACACTTGTGACGTGCCAAACACTTTCTAAACGCCTGGCGAGGTCATGTTTATAATCACCCACGTTCTGTGAAGAATCTGAAAATTCTCGTAGTACTAAGTCATTAGGCAAGCGTGAGTCGCAGCCATATAATAAGAAAAATGGACTTTCTTTGGTAGAACTATGAGCGGCGGATCTGTAGGCGAACAATACGTACGGCAAAAATGTATCCCAATCTTTTTGGTTTCGACTTGTATAAAACGATAGCATTGTCAGTAAAGTTATGTTAAAGTTTTCTACCAAGCCATCTGTCTGAGCGTGGTAGGCCGATGTGTACACCTTATCGGTATTTGTGAGTCTACAAACTTCTCGTAATAACTCAGAAGTAAAATTTCTACCTCGATCGGATAATAAGGATTCGGGACAACCGTGCACAGCGATAATGTTTTCGACAAATGGCCTGGCAACGGTTGTTGCTTTCTGGTCACGAACAGCGAAAGCTTCAAGCCATTTCGTGAAATAATCTGAAAAGTCTACTATGTATTTATTGCTGTTCAAAGTCACGGGTAGTGGACCAATAAGATCCACTTCTAGTCTAGACATCGGTCTTTTTGCCGCAATGGAAACCATTGGTACGACTAATTTTTGTTTAGGATTTTTCTTAGTTGCACAAGCCATACACGCTTGACACCAATCAGTCACATCCTTCTTTAATGTAGGCCAATAGTAAAATCTTGCAATGCGCGATGTGGTTTTTTCTATTCCTAGGTGTCCTCCAAAGGCACCTTCATGCAATTCTATGAAAACTTTTCTGCGTATATCGTGAGGAAGGGCCAAAGCTAAGTCATTTCCGAAAGTGTTCGTCAACTTGAAGTATAATAGAACTTTTACAATTCGAAATTTGTACCATTATTCAGTGATAAATTTTGAGAATGGTCTTGGTAAATTTTTCGGCATTGGCTCTCCCCGCAATTTCTGCATGAGGGCAGAATACAAGGGATCCTGTTGCAGCAAAATTTGAACTGATGAGAAGTCATGTTTCGATCTTATTTCACTCACCGAATTTATGTGTTCGGGTAGACGTGAATGTGTATCGGCATTAGAGTGAACCCGTCCTGGTCTATAAACAATTTCAAAGTTGTATTGTTGTAAATAAAGTGACCATCTCATCAGACGTGAAGAGGGGTCTTTATGATTCAGAAGATATTTGAGAGGTGCATGGTCGACGATACAATAGAATTTTTTCCCAGAGATATTCGCGAAAATGTTTTACTCCAAATATTAGAGCTGTGGCTTCTTTCTCGACTGTCGGATATGCCCTTTCTGGTTTTTGTAATATTCTGCTGGCGGAAGCAATTGGGTGATCTCTGCCGTCTACATATTGACTAAGAACAACTCCTACTGCCATGTCGCTGGCATCTGACTGGAGGTAAAATGGTTTATCGAAGTTCGGGTGTGTTAAAATTGGTGGTGTAACTAGAGCTTTCCGTAACTTTAAGAAGAAGTCTTGCTGAGCCTGTTGCCAATAAAACTTTTTGTCCTTATTGATAACCTCAAATAGTGGTGCCGCTATTTTGGCGAAATTTTTGACAAAACGTCGGTAATAGCTGCACAAACCCAAAAATTGACGAACCTGTTTCGTATTTGCTGGCGTAGGATAACTTTCAATTTTTTCAATATTAGTTTTCGTAGGACGTAGACCGTTGCCTGACATGACGTGACCTAGAAATTGAACCTCTGGCTTTACGAAGTCGCATTTCGATAATTTGAGTTTCAGACCATACTCGGTCAGACGCTTTAGTATTCGCTCTAATTTTTGCATGTGTTCTGTAAATGTCTCAGCGAAGATTATTATGTCATCTAGATACGTTATACAATCGACGTATTGTAGCCCAGCCAATACAAGTTCTAACGCCGAAATGAATGATGCCGGACTGTTGCTCAAACCAAAGGGCATTCTGACGAATTCAAAGTTACCAAGATTGGTTGTAAATGCAGTTTTATGTCTGTCCTCTTCTGCCACATCTAACTGCCAGAATCCACAAGCGAGATCTAATGTCGAAAAATACTTGGCTCTGTGTAGGCAATCTGTGATAGATTCTAATTGCGGAAGTGGTTGACATTGCGGATGCGTGATCTTATTCAACTTTCTGTAATCGATGCAGAAACGTGTAGACTCGTGGCGTTTTGAGACCAATACTACGGGTGAACCAAAGGGTGAATTAGATGGGCGAATTATATTGTAGTCAAGCATATTTTGTATATGGTTCCGAAGCTCTTCTTTCTGAACGTGAGGAATTCTATACGGCTTTTGGCGGATTGGCGAATGGTTTCCGATATCTATCCTGTGGTGACATGCCGCAAGGTGTCCTAAATCATATTCACCTTGAGAGAAAGCATACTTGCTTCAGTTGCTCTAGCTCACCGCTTAAAATTTGCGTGTGGTCGAATTTTACAGAATTTAGCCAATGTTTGGGAGGCGAATTTACTGTAGCAATTGATTCAGTCGATAGTCCGGCCTTTTGTAAAAGTGGCTCTATAAAACCGAGAGTAGTATCTTTGTATATAGTAACTGGGAACGTCGCGCAATTAAACAACATTAATGGAAATTGACCATCGGAAACTTTACCTGCTATGTCAAACACTTTAAAAGGATAGTGATAAAATTTAGGTGCCGGTTCTAAGAGCGCAGTTTTGGATCGGCAGAGGATTGAGAACTAATCCGTCCAAATATGAGATACTCCTACGCGAAATTATAATGGTCTGAGTAGCAATAACCTTCCTTGAGGCATTTGGTGCCTGTCCAAAAACACATGGGTTTATTAGCAATTGTTATTTTGTTGTTTGCGAAATCGATGTTTAGAGGACCCAGGTTTCTGCAAATGTCCACGCATAACACGCAAGGAATTGTAGAATGCTCTAGAATTGAAGCTTTGTCTCTTAAGTTTACTGGGCCTATTCGGAAAGTGGCTAAGGTGTATCCGACTAATTTTATGTCTTTGCCATCTATTGCTTGAGCCGTGGTGTCTTCATAATGTATTTTCAATTCATTTTCGTATGCCGAACGATTATCAATTAGAGTAAGACTGCTGCCTGTGTCTACAAGTGCATCCACTTCTATATTGTTAATTTGTATTGATATGGTAGTTCGAATAATGGTATTTACTCCCGCTACGACTGGGTTATTATGGGGTGCAGTTTGAAATCTATTGCCTCTTTCCTCCATAGCTTCACCTAATGTATCAAGAGACGATTCTTCGCTCTCATTATTCGTGGTGGACTTATGAGTAATGTTAGCGGCTGATCTTTTCTCACGCCACGATCTCCAATGTTGAATGGCTCTAGTCCGTATTATGCGATATAGCTTCTTTCCTGGTAAACATCTGGTAATAATTTTCCATAATATCGAGTATGAGACATAGATACATACAGCAAAAATCCACACCTGTTTCCAATCGATTTTTAGTTCGATTAAGAAAGCGAATGTTGACTTTTCCAATATTTGACCTACTATTTCTTTGGCCTGCGAATATATGGGATTAGTTTCTGACACTCCCATGTTATTAAGTATTTCATTGTGGACTGACACGGTTCTCATAAATTCTGACCAGTGGGATTTTGATTGTATCTCTGACCAGTTGTATACTACTAATTGATAAAACGTAGTCTCTGGAGCTTTGGGAAGTTCAGAGAAATTAAAATGTAAGATTGACAAAGTTTTTGGTGTCTTCACTGTCTTGTTGGTGCCGTCTGGATAATAATTAATGCAATTATTGCGTAAACAAACCGGAATGAGTGATGTATCACTACAGGCTATTCTTGGTGACTGCTGATATATTATATTAGTTTTTGGATTCAAGTACCCAGAAAATTTTGAATTATGAACTTCGAATTGGAGAGGAATGTATCTAGTACATTTGTTATTCATAGGCAGTAATTTATAAGTATGAATGGCGGTGCACGGCCAAACCTGAAAATGTTACCTACTGATTTAGCATGAATATAATTATGCCGGAATAAGTGCTTCATTGCCAAAGTTGGGTTACATAATAGACTTATCTCTAGTAAAGCTGCGGTGTTTCGGGTATTTTTGCATATTCTGTGTATGAGTGATCTAAAAACTCGTTTGGTATACGAGGTCGAAATTTTATGTGAAGTTTGTAGTTCTGCGGCCAAGAAATCTGATGTGACGAGGCCGGTGTGCCAGTCAATTTTTACCCCCGCCAAAATTTAATCCCCAGTAAATTTTTCCTAGGATATTTCTACTCCACAGTAAATTTTGCCTAGGAAATTTCTACTCCCCCAGTAAATTTTTCCTAGGATATTTTTACTCCCCCTGAAAAAATTTACTCCCCCAGTAAATTTGGCCTAGGAACTAATCTGACGACTTTGGAGTTAGATATCTCTGATATGAGATAGAATTTCACAATTCTGATTGCAGATTCGTTCTTAGGAACCTCAAATTGATGGGACTAGCATGAATTGAAGAAAACAGTAGTCAGTAACAAAAAATGGTTCCGCTAACTTCACAAACTGACTTCCAAACAAGTAAAATCGCATTTACTGAGCAAAAACTGGGTTTTTGTGGGATAACAATGACAGATTTGAAATCAGCGAGTCAAACTGCATTGGATAGGCTACATTTACTAGGGAGTAGAATATTCTAGGCCAAATTTACTGGGGGAGAAAATTTTGTCAGGGGGGGGGTAAATATTTCCTAGGAAATTTTACTGGGGGAGTAAAAATTTCCTAGGAAAAATTTAGGTGAGTAAATTTTGTCAGGGAGTAAAAATAAACTATTACACCGGCTTGGTTGAGTGGATAATGTTGCTGAAATGTCTTTGATTGAGCATACCGCTTATGTCTATTTCCCATTCCTACTCTTATTGGAAATTTATAGTTTGATATGAAATGCAATCGGGCCCTATCATTTGAAGAAAAATCAACGGCTATTCCTTGTTCTGAAGCCAATAATGCAACACCAGTAGATTTACAATATGTCGCTGTTTTTGCGATGTTAGCGAATGACAACGCAAGCTGGTGGTCATCAGTAGTTAATAATGTGAACGCAAAAAGTGAGGATTTAAACGAGGATGCGAACATGGCGTTCCAAACATGTAAATATGAACATTTGAATTCGAACCGCGTTCCAATCATGTGAATAGGAACAGTAGTATATAGTGTGACATCCGGCGCGACGCTTCGCTTGCGCCGGAAATCAAAATTTCAAAAATTTAGGTAGACTTCAAATTTCACGTGGCCGAAGGCCGAAGGGGGGAAAATTTAGGTAGTGACAAATTTTCAAAAAAACAAAATTTCAAAAAAATCAAAATATCACGTAATCTCAAATTTGAGAATTATAATTTTTACCTTGAAAATCATGACCGTTCCAGGACACCGAAAAAATCATAAAGTTAGTATTTTTAAAAACGTCTTTTAAATCCGTTTTTCAGGTTTTTAAAATATATCATGTGACTAATAATATTTCTTTAAAAGTGGAAGAAACAAAAGTGGAAGAAACCGCAAGAATATGTCCTTCAATATCATATGAACGTAGTTCTACTACCCCCTCCCTTCTAACTTCTAGGGGTCCCTTAAGAAATTTTTTTATTATAAAATGAACAACACAAATGAGTTTTTAAAATTCTATGGAACTCAAACAACTACAAATTTTGATCTAAAGAAAATTGCAAATCAATTAGGAATAAAGAATTTTCATGTTCTAATGAGAGACGAATTACAATTGATCAAAAATAAGCCAACAATAACTATAAATTTCATAACAAATCTTCACACAACAGATGAAAAAGGAGTACATTGGTCTGCAGGTGTCTTTAATAAAAATCGAGATAATTACTATTTCGACTCCTGCGGACTTCCACCTACAAATGAAGCCAAAAAATTACTTGGCAATGGAATTTATAATACATTTCAAATTCAAAAACCGGGAACTACTTACTGTGGTCAATTATGTCTTTATGTTTTATTTAAATTACAAAAAGGAGTACCATTTCTCGATATTGTGTTAGAATTGAATGAAAATAATGATAATTAAAAATCACTTCGTTGTAATTCATTTTGATAAAATCGGCCTCTGATATCTTCATCATCTAAATCTTTGATTTCGTAAGTAATCGGATAAGTTTGATTTATTTTACAAACTTCAAATATTTCTTTAGTCCAGTATCCGACGAAGCCTTTTTCAAATTTATTCTTATATTTAAATATTCTAACTCTATCTCCAATTTCAAATTTCGGCTTAAGTTTCTGCAAATTCGGATTACTCTCATTCGAAAAATTATTATTTTCGTTCGAATAATTATTCTCGAATATTTTCTTTCGTATTAAATCAGGGTCGTCAGAAGCATTCTTTCGAGTTTCTTCAATACCTGTATGAACTTTATTATTGTACTGTTCTACAATTCCTGGTAATATCTTCAACCATTTCTGATTTCTTTGCTCAGTAAATTTCTTGAATAATTTATTTTTTAACGTCCGATTGAATCTTTCTATCACTACGGCCTTCCCTGCTTTTACAGTTGAATAAACAGTTTCAAATAGTGGCTGAACGTTTCGGTTATATAATTCCGATCCTTTATCAACAAACAATTTCCTTGGCTTTCTATTACTTTCTTTAAAGATTTCTTCAAACGCATATTTAACTGACAGACCACTTTTATTTTTTAAAGGCTTTACCCAAGCGTATCGTGTATATAAATCTATAACGGTCAATGCGTATTTGTAGTCCCTTTCATTCGGCATATGAATAAGATCAGCACTCCAAATATCATCTTTATTAAATACTTTTACTTTCAATAAATATTTAGGCCTTCTGTATTCCTTGTGGATTTCGGACGCGTAGGTTCGAGCGTTGCTCTCAGACAGCTTTGCTGTCGTTTCATTTAAACCCTGACCGAATAATATTTTAGCTTGTAAAGCTTTCTTAACAAACATTCTTTCAATTTTTTCTCTAAATGTAGGATTTTGAATACTATCTAATTCTTGAATCATCTTCTTATCAGCTGCATGTCGAGAACTTAGATTATGATTTCGATAAGCTAAATCATGTCTATAAGCTGCGGCATCTACTCTATTTATTGGTTCTTCACCTGGTTTCGGATTATTATTCTCATCTAGTCTTATATCTAATCGAGATCCTGGACCAGTATATGAATGACCAGGAAGATGTTTTTCTTTCGAATATTTACTCCAAATAAATCCAGGAAAGTTTTCTAATGTTTTTTGTATGTCACCTCCAATATGCTGACAGTTTGAGTTTTTATTTTTGTTTAATAGATAATTCAATAAATCTAAATTAGCAATTTTTAATTTAATTAAATTTTCGGAATTTGTAGAATTCATTTTTAAAGATAAAATAAATGTTTTACCGGATCGAACCAAAGGTCCTGAGGTTATTACCTTATCATTCTAGGACTTAGATATATTCCAGAACCATCTTTAGTTTCTTTAATTTCAATTAAATCATCAACATTGTGGAGAATATTTTTAAGAACTCGTTTTCCTTCATCAACTAATTTTAATTTACTAATAAAATTATCTACTATTCCTTCTCCCCTAGCAACTTTCTCTAACTCCCTATTATGACGTTTTTGTTCTTCTAATGCTGCCTTCTCTGATTTATTTTTATTTACTGCTTGGACAATACCAGCTGTCCCACCTGCAACACTTCCTGCAGCTGCTATGCCACCTATTATTAGGGCAATTAATGGGAGAATCCCGCCATTCTTTTCTTCTTGTAATTGAATATTCTCTATCATTGGTTTACTTATGTAATACTTTTTTTTATTAATCGTAATAGTTTTAGGGGTATTTTTGTCAACAATATTACGTAATTTTAATTCAACAGTTTTATTATTATTACTTTTCGCTTGCGACATTTTTAATAAAAAAATTTTAAATTAGGAATTTTTAATCTATTCTAGTTATGAATAAATTTTAAATTAGGAATTTTTAATCTATTCTAGTTACAAAAAAAATTTATTACTAATTACTAAAAAAATTTAAGTTAACAAAAATTTTAATTAACTTATCGGAGCGAAGCTCCTCGAGGTTTCAGCCGATCCTAGCCATCTTTCCATTAAGAATTTCAATAGAATATTTTACATCTTCTAGCAATAAACCATAAGCCATCAATGAAGTTGTGGAATCTTTTTTTTCAATATTAATTGTTACATCACAACCAGTCTTGATAATATCTTCAGATTGTGCACTTAAATCGAAACAGAAAACAGGATATAAATGTCTCCAATCTCCAGGAGTTAATTGTGGTTCAACTCCAAATTCTATACAAAGATTTCGATAAGAATCACATCCTTCCATAAATTGATTATTGGTATCATCGAATCTTAATGGATCAATTGGATATCGGGTTTGATTTAATGAAACTTGTAAACTTCGAATTGTATTAATATGAAAAAGATTGTTGTTCTTATCAAAACTTGGAGAATTATTTCTTTGAAATGTTAGTAATAAATATCTTGGAGTATTCGCAGTTCTAGTAAAATGCCAGTTAAATCTTTGCTCTGAAAAAGTTACTGAACTAGCAGTTCTCTTTAGAAAATTTACTGGAATTGGTTTGTTAGTATTTAATCTTTTTGCAATAGCTGTTTCAATCTCTAAACTAGGAGTAATATGCTTAATCTACCATTCAAGTCTATCAATTTTTAAATATGCTTTTTTTATAGTCTTACCAAAAAAGATTAATTCATTATTTGCTGTACGATGAATTATTAACTTAAATTTTAATTGATATGATATTTTATCATAATCTAAATATCCGAATAATGGAGACAATGACCAATTTACTGTCTGTTTACTTTTCTTGTTAAATTCACGTCTTTCTTTATATGCACTATTGTTTGTTTTATTTAAATGTTTTGCAATATTTTCTACATCTTTCGCAATTCCTGCTGCATCTGTTCCAGCGTGAGTTAAATCATCAACAATTATACCATCATTAGTATCAGGAAACCAACCTTCGATTTCATACTTTTTATTATTTTCACCAATTATTACAAATCTAAGCATTGTATCAATTACACCTGGAGAATCACTTATTGTTTCTATATTTTGAGTTGCAACATCTAAACGCATTTGTGTAAATAATCTTGGAAAAAAATTATTCTCTAATGCAATATTATCGGTATCTGGTAATGGTGTTGTAAAATTAGCATCACTATATAAAGAATATTCACAGTGTAAAAACGAATCAGGTAAATATAAATAACTCTGCTGATTATCAACTTCAAAAATTAAATCACCTCCAGTATTTACTCTACTGGAAGATCCGGGATTCATAGCAATTCTTATATAGTCATTCTTTTTTTGATTATAACTGACGAACGGAGGATCGTCTAATCTAAATTTATTTTCGATAAGCGAAGACATTTTTTAAAAAATAATTTGACTTTTTGTTTTTCTCACAGACAGAAAAAATTTTTACTAAAATATAATTTTAGAATTTTACTAAAAAAATTTTACTAAAAAATTTTACTAAAAAAACTTTACTAAAATATAATTTTAGAATTTTACTAAAAAAATTTTACTAAAAAATTTTACTAAAAAAACTTTACTAAAATATAATTTTAGAATTTTGCTAGACCAGCTCCGCTACAGCTTTGCTGGTTAGACCGAAGGTTGCTGCTCACGCCATTGCCTCTTATTTATTCAATTGAACGTTCTATGGCTACGCCTGTTTTCTTCCCCTTTTTACTGTCAGACGGAGCTCCGCTCCTCAAGGTTTTACCCTCTACAGCTATGTTAGCAATTTTGTTCTTTGTTTCCTCTGAAAGTTTTTTTAAATTTTTTAGTTCTTCAGAATCATTTTTAAGTTTACGAATAGTTTCTAGTTGTTTTAATTCGTTTTGAGACTTAACAGCATTTGATATTGCACTAGCTGTACTACCTATAGCAGCTGCTCCTTTTGCAGCAGATGTAATCAAATCTTTATTATTTTTAATTAAGTTAACGATACTTCCAATACCAGAGAAGATCCCAGCTCCTTCCGTGTGAACTGTTTCTACACTGTCATAATGGTAAACATATTTCATAGATGGTTCATGAGCAATTTTTTGATTTGAAGCAAAATGTTTAAGATTGTGTTTATAAATTATAGGCATTTTTAGGATTAAATTTGACTTTTGGGAAAAAATATTTACGATTGGTTAGTAACCTGAGGACCTTTGGTCCGTTTAATATTTGCGCTAAGATTTACGTTTATGATAAGGTAATAACCTCAGGACCTTTGGTCCGATAGGCTAAAGCCTGTGGACAAGGTTCTATAGGTTAGAAACCCAAGACTTCGTCGATCAAGATTTACGTTTGTGAATGGACAACAACTTCGAGATAACTTTATTAATTGCCTGTTGTGTATCAACATATTGTTTATTTGTTAACTCTGTATTTTGTTGCGGAAGAATAGAAAGATGCAATGGACCAGATAAAACATCTCCAGTTTTCATGATATAATTTTCTATCTCTATTTCTAATTCACGATTATTCGGGATATATGCACCTCCACCAACATTTAGTAACATCATTTTTTAACAATAAAAAAATAAAATTTTTTCTAATAAAAATAAAAAAATGGAAAGTCCAAATTTAAAAAAATCATATTCGCCCGCATCATCCTGTTCTTCTTATTCGACGAGATCAACGGGATTTGAAAATAAATGTTTTGATAATAATAATAATAATAATACTATTACAAATCCATGTATAGATGTTAATCTTTTGTTTCAATTACAAGCCAAAATATTTAGAGAACAGACTAAAGGTTTACCTTCTATAGAAACTAATTATTGCATTTTCCCAGGTGATCCATTTATTAAATTTATGGAGATTGTTAGTAAATATAATGATGTAGCTTATGTAGAATTAAATAAAGAAAATATGGTTATTATTGGTCATAATAATGTTTACGGATTTATTAGAGCAGTTTTGCCGATTAGTAATACTGATTGGATAGAAAATAAAATTATCAATTATATCAATATTAAAGAATTAGTTAAAAAATTAAAATCGTTTTCCAAGGAAAAAATTAGATTATTTGTTGATGAACAAAACCAATATAATATTCATATCGAGAGTAAAAAACATAATGAAGAATTATTATGTCAAGTTTATTACAGAGATACAATTTATAAACAAGAAACATTAGAAATGCCGCAAAGATATGATGATGATACTTATATAGGATTATATTCAAACTTAAATATTAATTTGTTAAAATCTTACATAAATGGCTTAGCTCAACAAGAGAAAATTTATATGTGGACTACACCTTATACTATTAACAATGTCCATAATCATAATCATAATAAACGAACCGAAGGTTCTAGGGCTTTGCCCGATCATAAAGAATCTTATGATAATAATGATGATAATAATATAGATGATGATAATATAGATGATGATAATATAGATGATGATTCTGAAACATCTGAAAATGGTGTAAATGGTAAGAAAAATTATAAAAATATTAGTAATTATAAAAATTTAAGTGAAGAAAAATTTATATCTCATACTGATGTACATGATATTAATACTACATATAATCAAAATTTATCTAAATTTCATTTTCTTACAATTGAAAATAATAATGATGGTATAGTTGAAGATACTGTTAGACAACTATGTGTCGGGTCTACAAAATTTAAATTAGGATTTACATCTAATCAATTTAAAATTTTATCATCTTTAATAAAAACTAAAAGTGATTCAGATTATGGTGGTGTTATTAAATTTTCCAAAAGAGATCAAAGACCAATATTTTTCTCTATTATATTATTATCAGATAAAAAAATGTAATTTAGAGTTAGATATTCCAATAAGAGAATGGTATCCTATCAGGGAATGGCATCCTATACCAAAAAGTGTAATTTATGATGTTGAAGAAACAATTTATGATGATGATGATGAAGAATCAATAGTTAGTGAAAATAAATTTAAATTATCTTTTAATAAAACGTTATATGATAAAACTTAATATGATAAAACTTAATATTATAGAACATTATATGCTAAAACTTAATAGAAAATACCAAAATATACGATAAATATATTTTCATATGTAATAAAATTTTTAGATTTAATAAGTTTTTAGATGTTATAAAATTTTTAGATGTTATAAAATTTTTAGATGTAATAAGTTTTTAGATGTTATAAAATTTTTAGATGTAATAAAAAAATTATTATTCCCACGTGTCATCATCATCACTTAAATTACTCTCACAGACGATTGTTTGAAATATTTCAGCTTGAATATCTTCTCCGTTATAAGGTAACATAATTTCATTTTCATCAGGTGCTTGACGTTTAAGAATATTTATTTGACCAGAAAATTTTTTTTCTTCAGTATTATTATTTTTATGAGGAATACTAATTCCAGTTTCTAAAGATCTTTTCCATGGTTTATTAACTGTAGTCGATAATGTTTTCCCCGAATATAATTTTAGAAAATCTTCTACTTTTACTTTATCTTGTGAATATCCTTTGAATGTTTTCTTTTCACTAAGTCTCCCTTGTTCATCTACAGTAATACAATATTTTATTTTAGGAGCAATAAACATTGCAAAAATAATTCCACCATTTCCATAATCATTTTTTCCTTGACACAATTCCCCACCAACATATCCAGCAGCGTCTAATTTATTAAAGAGCTCATTGGAAATATATATTGAATCAGTATCTGTATAATGAATGTATTTTTCTTTGAAACCATTAATTTCTAAAATAAAGTTATTCATGATTCTTCTAGAGTGAGAAAGAATAAAAGAACCTAAGTGTGATGGCATGAATGACGTCTTCCCATCTTTTACAATATTAGTTTTGAGAAATTCATCATCTTCCATTTCTACTTTCGCTAAATATTGTTCATCATTTAATTTTTCATAATCTTTTACTTCTTGAGTGAAATTTTTTCTCAATGTATTCTCATTCCATAAATGATATTTAGTGGTTATATCTTTTTGCACAGTTTTGCCATATAGCGAATTCATCAATAGTTTAATTAACTCATCGCCTACAGTATTTCCTTCTGCTTTATATCTTTTTCTCAAATTAAAAAGTTTTTCAATATAATTTCGAAATGGTGAAACTTGATAATTTTTTCATAAATTATACCATCAGTAATATGTAAGATTTTTCCCCCACATCTAACAATTTCTTGTATGTCTACAGAAGTTAATACATCATAACATATACCATTTCTAAACCTGATTACTTTCACATGAGAATTATTATTTTGATTTTTAACTTTATCTTTTATAGGAACTGGTTGGAAAAACATATCATTCGGATATTGAAACACAACAGAGAATATTCTAGTTTTAGGTCTAAATGTTTGAGTATTAAATTTATATACTATTTCCCGCTCTTCTTCTTGACGAAATTTTCTAGCTGATTCAGCTTTAGGGTATTCTAAATTTTCATCATACATAGCTGATGGATATAAAGATGTTGCATCAAAAGCCATTAGAAATTCATTTTTTTGTTCAAGTAGTTGATTTGAAATTTTCTTACAAATTTCAGTTTTATCTCCTAAATCTCGATACTGTTTCATTAAATCTATTAAATTACTTCCAAGGGACAAAGTCCCACCAGCGTAGCGGCCAGGGGACAAAGCCCCACCAGCGCAGCGACCAGGTAAATACTGTTTTAATATTGGTAACAAGATGCTACAAAATGGCGATATGTATTTTCTTATATTTGCTGAAACTCTTCCACCTTTAACAGATTTTCTAATATAATTTCTAGCCCATAAATCTATATGAGAATGAATATTTGTATTGTCATTTTGTACGCTTTTCATCCAACCGTTAAATGTTAAAGCAGAGGATGTCAAATTAGTAGTTATATCTTCACCAACTAAATCTCGCATAACATTATTATATTTGTAGATACAAAAAGCTAAAGAAAGAATATCGTTAACTAAATATGGTCTCCATTCATTTTCTTTTTCTTTATAATTTTCATGTGTTATGTCTCCAATTTCATAATTTAATTTACACACATTCGTAGGAATTTTAAAATTCTCACACCATTTAGAAAGACTTGTTTTTACATGTTGATAACTACATTTCATTATAATAGTTTGAAGTGCTAATTTACCTGACGGTGAATCTTTTTTCATATTGTTTTTAAATCTAAAAGATTTTTGAATGTATCTACTAACACATTCAGTTGTATAAGGATTTTGTAATGAAGCAGTCAATATTCCTCTTGAAGTTTTAAGAGGCGGTTTAGATAATTTAAAATTAGCTTTTATCGGAAAATAGGAATCAAAACCTGATGAATTGTGAGCTATTAAAGTTACTCTCGAATAATTAAATTTTCCAAGAGTTTTAAAAAATTGATGGATCGGACATACGTCCTCTGGGTTTCCCCCGATCGGACATTCATCATCCTCAGTTCTCGTAAATATTTTCACACAATTTTGAAGTTTATTAAATTCTAATTCAGTTAAATTATTATACTCATTAATCTGTTTTTTAAGTTTTTTAATTTCATCTTCATCTTTTGATCGTTTAATTTTAATCATATCACTTAACAAACGTGTTTCTAATTCTTTCAATCTTTGTTTCGGTAAGCAACATATAAATTTATTAAAATTAATAGCTCCTACAGCATAAGGAATAGGATGAGCTGTTGAACAGTTAGGATCAGGAAAAGTTTCGAGATCCCAAATATATGTTGAACTATAGTCAATTTTTTTCTTTGTTATGATTTTATATGGACGCGTTGTTAGATTTTCATCAGTAACTGTTTTATATATGGGTTTGAAATTATTTTCAATTTCTCTAATAGCTTTTAATTTATGAAATTTATCAATTAAACAATAGTGACCAATTGTTGAACCTGCGTGAAAATAATTGTAATAAACATAATTATGAAACGTTTCAATTCCTCTAGGATTTAAATGACGATTGGCAGGACTATAATATTGAACACATTCTCCAAAATATTTATTGAATTGAGAAAAGTTGCAGTTTGACATTACTCCTGTTCTAGATGTGGCTTTCTCTTTATATAAAAAATTATTAAACATTTCTTTCATCATTTCTCCTTGTTCTTCATTAAAACCTCGTAAAACATTATAACATTTAATAAAACAAAAATCTTCAGAAGGAATATAACAATATTCACCGAAATATTCTTTGATTCTATATTTCATATTAATCCCTGCCCCTCTATGCGATCTTTGTACTAACTTCATTCCAAAATCTTCATATTTAATATTACCTGTAAAAATCCATTCGTTAGCATCGGATTTCTCATCCAGATTCGAAAACCATGTTTCAAATGATTTTTTATTATAGAAGGTTACGTAAAAATTTTGAATTATATTTTCCTGATCTTTAACAACTTTTCCAAGTAAATTAATAATTTTACCATTTGCTAAAAGTTTCCGCATATCATTTACTACATTAATAAAAGATACATTTTCATATTTAATTTCATTTGGATTAAATAAATTACATAAATCATCACCAAGTTCATCCTTAATTCTATCATCAAAAAAGATATCACTAATAGGAGTTTCTAATATTTCTTTTGTTCCACTTTTCTGTTTTTTAGTATTACGTCTAATACTACGCCTAGTACGTTTCTGTTTTTTAATACGTTTACTACGTTTACTATGTTTAATTTGCGCATCAAACTCAGCAGTTTGTTTCTTGATTAATTCATCAATCCTAGACGTTTGTCCGAGAGACATTTCACGATTCATATTTTTTAAAAGAAAAAATGAATTTTTACATAGAACCTCGGTTCCGTTTTTACATATACACAGGAATATGTAATTGATGAAATGTTTCTAATTCATGTGTTGTTAAATGTTCTTTCTTAACCAACCACCATAAATTATTATACGCCAAAAATACTCGGAAACTTCTTAAACAAAGTGGAAAGTCTTTTGTTTTAACACACGGTTTAATACCATGTTTTGTTTTATAATCTGTAACGAGCGCTACGTATTTATGATGATAATAAAATCTAACTTCTTTCTTCGAATTTACAGGATTTGTAGGATGACGATAATCTTTTAAAACTGGTACATGTTCTATCTTATAAGCATTCAACATATTTTTTTTTATTTTTATTAACAAAAAATTTATAAGAAAAAATTATTCGGTCACTCCGTTCGATCACTCCGCGAAAATATTTTCTATCGACTTTCAGTCGGGGCAAAGCCCCTCGAGCCGAAGGCTAGTCAGAGAACAATTGTTCGATAACTCTATCATGAATTTTTTTATCAATATTAATTGTGATAAATCCATAATCTTTTGACCAAGCATTGTTACACGATTGTTTAAATTCATCTTTATTTCTTACACATAAATCTCTTAACAAATCACTTAAGTTTCTTGCATTTATTTCAAATAGTATAAATATATTTGCATTCTTTCTAATAACACTTCCATCTAATGAATACATACTTTGTGTTAAATAAAATACACTACAGTTATTATGTCTACCTCTTGTGAAATAATTTCTCTGAACTGACTGATTTCTATCATTAACACAATCATCAAAAATTACACAATGTTTCATTGTTTTATCTAGTTTACTAGGATCTTGCATATTACCACTATCATCTATTAATTGTATCATTATATGCTTATTTTTATTGGTTTCTACTAACTGATTATTTTTTGCTGCTTTTTCCCACCACGAACTTATTTCTTCTTCATCTTCAGATTTTTCATATTCTTTGAATAATGAAGCAATTGCTGTTTTTTAAGATTATTTTCAAATCCATATTTTAAAAATTGATAGACGGGTTGTTCTGCTGTTGTTGTATAAATTATAAGATTGTTATAATCCAAAAATTTGGAGTCGTTAAAATTTTAAATAATAAATATGTTTTACCACATCCTGATCTTCCGCAAATAACTGACAAAACTTTATTAGATAAATTTGGATGATGATTAAATTTAAGTTTTTTTTTATTTAATGGAGGTAGTTCACTCATTTTTTAATAAAAAATTTCAATTTTAATTTTTTTGTTTTTTAATAAAGAAGAAGAAAATTAAACTTCTCTAGCTTCGCGTGGGAGTTTATACCTCCCGAACGGGAGTTTATACCTCCCGAACCAAAAGATCTATCATAATCTCTTCACCTCCAAAATTTATTTCTTGTCCTTTTTCATCAGTGATTCTAATGTTAATACTGTTAATAGTTTTTCTTGTAATAGGGAAATATATTAATGTTTGTGGAATTACATTTAATCTATAACCAATGGGTACAGTAAAAGCTGGAAAACTGAATATTAAATTTGATAATTTACCATTTATATATCCTCCTTCAATAATGTCACAATGTACAACAATTGAATTTATTTCAGTTATTTTTGGAATCTTCTCACCTAAATGATAACCTTGACTATAAGTTTGTTTATTAAATCCTAAAAGCTTTGACAATGATCTATCATGATTAAAATCAACTTGATGATTTTCGTCTAAAGTAAGAGAAAATTTATTGACTGCCGGTTCAACTGCAAAATGTAATTGTTTCTTATCTTTAAATGGTATACCTAAATGTCTCTTAATTTCATTTGATATTGATTCAACTTCGTAAGAACCAGGAAGAAAAGTTAGTATTTTCCATGTTTTACCTTTATCAGTAGAATATCTAAATTGATCATTCACATCTTTGATAACGTTTTGAATAGTGTTAAATGTAGAGAAACTAGTCAATGCAATTTGATAATTTTTATTTTGTTCCAAATGTAGAATGGGTTCTAAATTACAAGTGTGTGATGAAGTAGTTGTTATAATTTTTAACGTCGTACTAAATTTTGATGAACCCAAAATCTCTGTCAAATTTTATAAATGATTATTAATTTTGTCAATATCTACTGAACACATTTTTTAGTTAAAATTTTGAATAAATATTATAGATAAAAAAATTAAAAACAACAACATATTTCAGCTACGAGCGAAGCCCTAGAACATTGGGTTCGTTATACTTTTATAATCCTCTTCATTTAGAATCTTTTTTTCTAACAGTCTTTTTAATATAGCATGAATTTCATTGAAACTAGAATTATGTCCTTCTTTTATTGCAGATATTAAAATATTTAATCTATTTAGTAATTCTTCTGGATCATCTGGTAAAAATACACTTGTTTCTGTTTTCTGTTTTTCAGATAAACCTTTTCCTACTTTAACTCCCGTTGATAATAAATTTTCTAATTGTTTATAACGTCTAAGAGATTTTACTGCTTTAACTCTATCTAACATAGCTTTATATTTTATGAGATCTTCTAATGCATAATTATTTAAATCTGCTCCTCTTAAAAGATCAACAAAATTTCTATCTAAATTAAAAGGAGATTTATCTGGTGAAAAAATTAAACCTCGAAAAGGTTGTGGAAATATTTCTTTTTGTCCGAGATAAAATCTAGGTATTGTTTTTCCATCTATAAATGAAATAGAATGTTCAAATTGCATAGATTTTGGTAATTTCTTATTAATGTTTGATTCTAGTAATCCATAGTCATCTAATATAGTTTTGTGCTCTGGATCTGTTATATCAATTTGTTTATCATTATTTGCAAGTTCTTTTTCAAGAGTTTTAAATGGTTTCATAGTTTTTTCAAAATCAGTTTTTATTTGCTCGGTTTGCTGCATTTTTTCAAACATATCAGATTGAATACCAGCTTTTATCATTCTATGTTGAAGATGATTTTCTTTCATAATATTTCTTTGTTTTATTAACTCTTCTAATTGTTTTATTCTTTTAAAATTATCAGCTCTAATTTTATCCATTTTTAAAATATAATATTTGAATTTTGTGGTAACATTGGAATACAACAAAAACATTTTACTGAACAAATTATTTTTTTATTGTTTTGTTGTCTGACATCTTTTCGTTTAAAGTTTTCTCGTTTTAAGTTTTGTTTAATAAAGTTTTGTTTAATAAAGTTTTGCTTAAATTTTCGCTTAAAGTTTTTAGTTCCTCTAAAAAAATTTTATCATTTTCTTCATTAGAAATTTTACCATCACTAGAAATTTTGCCATCACTAGAAATTTTGCCATCCTGTCTATTCTTATCATCAACTTTTTCTGACTGTAATTGAAATGATATTTGATTTACTTCATTAGCTATTTGATCAAATTTTTCAATCTCATCTAACGTAATAACATTATCATCACATACTCTTTGAAAGTAGTAATGTAGTTTATCATAGACTTCTTTGATATGTAAATGCTTAGTTTTTAATGATTTTCGTTTCTTAGTTATTAAAGATTTATCTAACATTGTAACAAGTGAAGTTGCAAAAACACCCGTACCTGTTAAAGCTGTAGCAACTACTGGAATTACTAAAACACCAGAAGATATAACAATAGTGAGAGCGCCTAAACTTATTGTTAAGAATATGCCAATTCCTTGTGTTACATTCTTAACTTTGGTCCATCTCTTTCTTAATTTTTTATAATGCTCTAATCTTAATAATAATTGAGATTCCTTATCTTTCATATACCTAACTCTATCTTTGTGTTTTTCTTTGTTCATTTTTTCAATGTCCATTAAAGTAGAACTACGTTCATATGATAACGAAGGATATATTCTTGCGGTTTCTTCCATTTTTGTTTCTTCCATTTTTTAAAGAAATATTTTGAATAAATATTTTGAAAACAATCTTCTGAAATGCTATTTAAATCGAAATACGTAGTTGTTTGTTTGTCGTATATTTCTAAGAACTCAGTCATGTTATTAACCTGAGGTAATATATCACCTATATTACTCAGTATAACTGTCGGATTTTCATCATTCATTTTAAATGAAATAAATTCCAATAACTGTAATAATGTCTACTTCTTGTACAGGAAAATGAAAACAACGGCAGTGTATTTTGCATCAAATATAATAATACAACAATCAATCTTATCATACAATTGTACAATGTCAGTCTTCTACCATGAGACTGGAGAACAAAAGAAAATAGAATTACATTTCAAAATAATCCAAAATGCAATACTACTAAGTTCCATGAATCATTCTTAAATATCAAATATAATAATACAACAATCAATCTTATCATACAATTGTACAATGTCAGTCTTCTACCATGAGACTGGAGAACAAAAGAAAATAGAATTACATTTCAAAATAATCCAAAATGCAATACTACTAAGTTCCATGAATCATTCTTAAATACCAAAGATTATGTTACATACTGAAATATAGATCTATACAATGTCAGTCTTCTACCATGAGACTGGAGAACAAAAGAAAATAGAATTACATTTCAAAATAATCCAAAATGCAATACTACTAAGTTCCATGAATCATTCTTAGATACCAAATATTATGTTACATACTGAAATATAGATCTATACAATGTTAGTCTTCTACCATGAGACTGGAGAACAAAAGAAAATAGAATTACATTTCAAAATAATCCAAAATGCAATACTACTAAGTTCCATGAATCATTCTTAGATACCAAATATTATGTTACATACTGAAATATAGATCTATACAATGTCAGTCTTCTACCATGAGACTGGAGAACAAAAGAAAATAGAATTACATTTCAAAATAATCCAAAATGTGTTACTACTTATAAAGAAGTCTTCATAAATATGTATACATCAAATATGTATGTACATTGCACATATCTTAAAAAGTGAAACAACACAGTTAATGTTCATTCATCTTGGGAACCAAACCTCATTTCTTCTATAGTTGTCGGTTGATTCAATTTTTCTATATAAATTTTGATTTCTTTAAAATGTTTTCTAACAAAACTAATGGGCATTGATGAATTTAAAAATAATACGTGTGGTAGAATTAGATCTGATAAGTTCATCAAGAAATAACAATAACTTACGTTATAGGAAATTCTAAATAGTTCCAAGTTTGCCACAAATCTGTTTTTTTATTGTCACTCAATTCCAGAATTCTTTTAAATCCATAACCTTGATAAGCAGCACTTCTCAGCAACGACCCATGGTGCACTTTATCACTTGCAATCAGTTTTGAAAACATAGTAGCACTATCTTCGATGGTAATGAAATGTTCTTTTGTAACATTGAACTGAGGAATTGTAGTAGTGGTCAGATACTGTTCTATTTTTACTGTAATATCCTCCACTTGTTTTTGAGAGTCCAATTTGTTCTTCTTTCTCGATTGAATTTCTAACTTCCACTCTTCAAAGTATTTATTCGCAGTTTCCTTGTGCTCTTCTTTAATTAAGTTTAGTAAAATCGGCATGTAAAACGAAAAAGCTTCCGCGGCAGTACGTTTTGGCATTTTGCAATGAAGAAAGAAAACAGTCACTAGTTATGATTAATGGAATTGTAAATGAAGTCTTACTTCCTACATGCTGCAATTATATTACATGTCTTACAAATGACTAAGTGGGTGTAGCAGCTGTTTGTTCTTTCATACATTGTTTCCTTTCAAATGTTTGAGTTGGAGGTCACAGCTCTTTACACTGAAATGCCTTTTATTCATAAATGCGAGAAGCAGATGTTCTCTACAATTGAGTGATCATCTGAGTGCAAAGCAGTAACAATAACAGGCATTGTGAGAGATTGTGTTACATTCTTAAAGAAATATTTTTAGTCACATGATATATTTTAAAAACCTGAAAGATGGATAAAATTCATGAATTTGAAATTCTCAACTTTTATGATTTTCGGTGTCCTGGAACGGTCATGATTTTAAGGGTGAAATGTCATAATCACAAATTTGAGATTCTTAACTTTTCTGATTTTTTCGGTGTCCTGGAACGGTCATGATTTTCAAGGTAAAAACTGTAATTCACAAATTTGAGATTACGTGATATTTTGATTTTTTGAAAATTTGTCACTACCTAAATTTTCCCCCCTTCGGCCTTCGGCCACGTGAAATTTGAAGTCTACCTAAATTTTTGAAATTTTGATTTTTTGAAAAAACCCGCAAAAGTGTGACATCCGGCGCCAGCGAAGCGTCGC
>CAJQUW010004903.1:0-147287 GCA_907163375.1 Prostheceraeus crozeri
AAGTTATCAATCTCATTTAAATAGTAAATTGCATTTACAAAATGTAGAACGAGTTGATGAAGGAAATATATTAAAATTAAATAGTTATAAAAACTATCTAGAAACATTGCCTACTGATATAAAAGTTAAAAAAATGTTTGATGATTATTCACATTCGGAATATAAAAAAGTTTTTAATAGTGAAGATGAGACCATACAAACCGAAGGTTCTAGGGCTTCGCCCGTACCAGATGGAAGATATTTATTTAGCGATACTGATGAATTTGATGAAGCTGAACGAACCGATGAAGCCTTAGCAAATATAAAATATTTATTTAATCAGTCTTTTGAATATAATGAAACCGATAAATTTTTTTCTGATATTCTAACCAACTTTTATAATATATTTAAGAAATCTTTCAAATGTTATATGAATGTAGAAGTACTTTATACAAAAAATGGACCTGATGGAATTCCTGAAGAAATAATACAAGGACATTTTACAAATTCACAAGAAATTCATAATGTAAATGATATACAACCCATATTTGAATCGATGATACTTAAATTAGAAAATTGTATAATTGAAGCCCAGTTACGTGAATCTGGTTGGAGATTTGTTAAAATACTATCTAAGAAAATAGTAATTGATAAATATAAAAATAATACTGGTGGTAGTTATGTTCCTTTGCCTTTCAGTTCACCACAAATAATCAACATAAAAAATGAAGATGATTATTGTTTTCTGTGGAGTATTATAGCACATTTACATCCTGCAGAATATCATAAAGAAAGACTAAGTCATTACAATAAAGAATACACAAGTGAATTTGATGTTTCTGATGGCTTAGATGAATTTCCATATGATTATAATAGGTTACTAAAGTTTCATAAAAAGAATAAAAATTTAATTGAAGTAAATGTTTTTGAATTAAATGTGAATTATGTTTCTATTGGTAAAATTACTCAACTTTACTCAGATTCAAAAAAATTTTATTTGAATAATAAAAATTTATGTCAATCAGAAATAGTATATAATGATAGAGGAAATTACATGCATCATATTATTTTTTACCAAGGAAATATAATATGTACTGAAAAATTTCAAATTGTTAAAACACTATCACCAATAATGATTAATCATAATAATTATAAAGGACGTAATGACGATTATAATTACAAATATTCATCTTTATCTTTAGAATATCAACAAAAATTACAAAATTTAAATGAAATTTTACAAAAATGTAAAACAGATTATCAACAACAAACAAAAATATTAGTACAAGAATATGGCCATAAATATCAAAATAAGATAGAAACAATTCAAAAATTAAATGAAGAAAATAATGAAGAAAATAAAGACAATAAAGAATTAAATGAATGTTTAAAAAATGTCTACAACAATATAAAGAACAACATGATAAAGAATATAGTTATCAGTTACAAATATTGAATCAAAATTATTAACAGACTGAAAACGATTTACAAAGACAAATTGATTTAACACATGAAATATATAAAGATAAATTTGAAAAATTAAAACAAACAAAACAACCAGCACAAGCGAATATATTATATTATCAGGGTCATTTTATATTGTGTAAAGATGTTTCTATATTTACAAAAACTTCAGATAATAAAAATTTTCCTTGTCTTCAATGTATGACAAGTTTTAGAACTTTAGAAGAAATGAATAGACATTTGGAGAATTGTCAACAAAACGAAGCAGTTGAAAATACTTTTCCTAAAGATGATTATTTAGAATATAATAAATGGTATTTTAAAAATAAAGTACCCTTTACTATTTATTGTGATTTTGAAGCATATAATGTTAACATGATACAAAATCGAACGGAAAGTTCCAGGGCTTCACCCGATTCTGAAAATTATAATTCTGAAAATGGTACGGGCCAAGCCCTAGAACCTTCGGTTTGTAATTCTGGAAAAAGTGTAGCTGAACAAGGTAAAGAAAAATATTTATTTGAACAAAAACCATTATGTTGGGGAATGTACATTCATTCAAATTATCCTGAATTATCTAAATCAGAATATTTACAATACTATGGTGAAGATAGTTCAGAAATGTTTACAAAGAAAGTAGAAGAATTACAAGGACGTTTTTCACAATTGCTTGAAACAAATATACCAATGATTCCATTAACAGAAAAAGAAAGAAAAGAATTTTATGATGAAATAAATTGTTATTACTGTGGAAAAGAATTTACAAGTAAATATAAAACTGGCAGAGGTAGATATTTTGATAAGGTAAAAGATCATGATCATCTAAATGGATTATATAGAGGTGCAGCACATAATTCTTGTAATCTTAATGCTAATAAATTTAAATATAACTTTGTTCCTCTATATTTCTATAATGGTTCTAAATATGATTTCCATCTAGTAATGAAAGATTTATTTTCATCTGAAAAATTACAACAACAACAAATAAATGTACTATGTAAAACAGAAGAAGAATATTTTTCAATGCAATTAGGTTGTATTAGAATTTTAGATGCATTTAGATTTTTTACTCCTTATTCATTAGATGTTATGGGAAAAACTTTGAAACCTGAACAATGTAAAATATTAAATAAATATAATTTAAAACCTTTAAAAGGCATATTTCCGTATGAATATTTAACCTGTGGTTCACAGTCGAAGACTGATATAACTGGAGATAAAACCTGTGGTTCACAGTCGAAGACTGATTTTAATTCTGTGAATAAAATTATGGAAGAAAAACAACTTCCTCCAATAAATAAATTTAAATCAACATTAAAACAATCACAATTATCTGAAGAAGACTATGCAGAAGCTGAAAAGAATTGGAGAGAGTTAAATTGTAAAACAATGTATGATTATACAATGAAATATCTACAGATAGATGTATTAATCCTTGCTGATCTTTTTGAAAACTTTCGTGACATGTGTTTAGGATATTACGGAATAGATCCATGTTATTGTTATTCTACACCAGGTTTAACATGGTTAGCAGGATTAAAAGATACAAATGTTAAACTTAAACATTATAAAGAAAATACATATGATAAATTATTATTTTTTGAATCTGGAATTAGAGGTGGAGTTTCATCAGTTTTAGGTAATCGTTATGTACAGTGTTACAATAAAAAAGTAAATCCTGATGATTATGGAATAATGAAACCTTTATCTCCAGAAGAAAGTGATCAGTTTATAAAATTGTTTAATCAAAATATAGAAGGACTTATATCAAATGAAGATAGTCAAGCAGCAGTTGATGAAATCATGAGAGAAAACTATTTGTTATATTATGATTTTAATAGCTTATATTCTTCTTGCATGATACAAGAATTACCAACAGGTGAAATGTCATGGTGTAATATTCTAGATTATCAAAAAACATATGATGGAAATTATAATCATGGTTATATATATGAAGTTGATTTAGTATACCCTGATGAAATAAAAGATAAAACAAAATATTTTCCTTTCTGTCCCGAAAACAAAATTCCCAATATAGAAGATTTTTCAGATTATCAATAATCTATAATTCCTAAGAAATACAGACCAACAAAAAAACTTATGTTAACACAAAGCAATAAAGGAAAGTATGTTGTTGAAGGAAGAATGCTAGATTGGTATTTAGATCATGGAATGATTCTCACCAAAATACATCGAAAACTATTTTATCAAAAATCTAGGTGGTTAAAAGATTATATAGAGTTCAATATTGAAAAACGTAAAATAGCTAAAAGAAATAAAGATGATTTTGGAAACGTGTTCTTCAAATTAATGAATAATGCATTTTATGGTAAGACTTTAGAAAATGTGCGTAATAGACAAAATATTGAAATAGTTTATGATAAAGATAGGTTTCAAAATTTAACAAGGAAACCTACATATAAAAGAACTACTAGATTTAGTGATGAACTATGTGCTGTACATTTACGTCGAATCAGCGTAAAACATGATAAGTTTAATTTTATTGGATTCACTATATTAGAATTAGCTAAACTATTTATGTATAGATTTATATATGATTATTTAGCACCTGCTTATGGCAAAAACTATAAATTACACTTTACAGATACCGATTCTGTTTTCTTAGAATTAACAATACCGTATAATTCTTCACTTGATGAAGAAATTAATAAAATAAAAGATATCATCCATCCTTCTGATTTATGTAAAGTAAAAGATGAATTAGAAGGAAATGAAGATTTCATAACAGAAGCTATATTTTTGAAATCTAAATGTTATTGTTATGATACAACTAATAATATTAAAACACATAAAACATTAAAAGGAATTTCAAAGGCATCAGTGGCTAATCAAATAACATTTCAAGATTATAAAAATGTATTATTTAATAATGAAATAAAAACAGCATGTAATTATAGACTTAATTCAAAAAAACATAAAATGTATTCAAAAGAAGAACATAAATTAGCATTAGACCCATTTGATGATAAAAGAAAAATTTTACCTGATGGAATAACTACTTCACCTTTTTAATTTTCTAATTTCTAAGATAGACAAATTTGATATATACATAAAATAAAAAAATATTATAACACTATATTTGTATATTTTTATCACTCCGCGAAAATATTTTCTATAACTCTTTCATGAATTTTTTTATCAATATTAATTGTAATGAAGCCATAATCTTTTGACCAAGCATTGTTACACGATTGTTTAAATTCATCTTTATTTCTTACGCATAAATCTCTTAACAAATCACTTAAGTTTCTTGCATTTATTTCAAATAGTATAAATATATTTGCATTCTTTCTAATAACACTTCCGTCTAATGAATACATACTTTGTGTTAAATAAAATACACTACAGTTATTATGTCTACCTCTTGTGAAATAATTTCTCTGAACTGACTGATTTCTATCATTAACACAATCATCAAAAATTACACAATGTTTCATTGTTTTATCTAGTTTACTAGGATCTTGCATATTACCACTATCATCTATTAATTGTATTTTTATATGCTTATTTTTATTAGATTCTACTAACTGATTATTTTTTGTTGCTTCTTCACACCACGAACTTATTTCTTCTTCATCTTCAGATTTTTCATATTCTTTGAATAATGAAGCAATTGCTGTTTTTTTAAGATTATTTTCAAATCCATATTTTAAAAATTGATAGACGGGTTGTTCTGCTGTTGTTGTATAAATTATAAGATTGTTATAATCCAAAAAATTTGGAGTCGTTAAAATTTTAAATAATAGATACGTTTTTCCACAACCTGATCTTCCGCAAATAACTGACAAAACTTTATTAGATAAATTTGGATGATGATTAAATTTAAATTTCTTTTTATTTAATCATCATCCAAATCTGCTCCTACTTCACTCATTTTTTAATAAAAAAATTTATTTTTATTTTATTTTTATTTTTAAAGAAGAAGAAAATTAAACTTCTCTAGCTTCGCGTGGGAGTTTATACCTCCCGAACCACAGGGTTTTATCATAATCTCTTCACCTCCAAAATTTTTTTCTTGTCCTTTCTCATCAGTGATTCTAATGCCAATGTTGTTAATAGTTTTTCTTGTAATAGGAAAATATATTAATGTTTGGGGAAATACATCTAATCTATAACCAATGGGTACAGTAAAAGCTGGAAAACTGAATATTAAATTTGACAATTTACCATTTATATATCCTCCTTCAATAATGTCACAATGTACAACAATTGAATTTATTTCAGTTATTTTTGGAATCTTCTCACCTAAATGATAACCTTGACTATAAGTTTGTTTATTAAATCCTAATAGCTTTGACAATGATCTATCATGATTAAAATCAACTTGATGATTTTCGTCTAAAGTAAGAGAAAATGTATTAACTGCCGATTCAACTGCAAAATGTAATTGTTTCTTATCTTTAAATGGTATACCTAAATGTCTCTTAATTTCATTTGATATTGATTCAACTTCGTAAGAACCAGGAAGAAAAGTTAGTATTTTCCATGTTTTACCTTTATCAGTAGAATATCTAAATTGATCATTCACATCTTTGATAACGTTTTGAATAGTGTTAAATGTAGAGAAACTAGTCAATGCAATTTGATAATTTTTATTTTGTTCCAAATGTAGAATGGGTTCTAAATTACAAGTGTGTGATGAAGTAGTTGTTATAATTTTTAACGTCGTACTAAATTTTGATGAACCCAAAATCTCTGTTAGATTTTCTAAATGATTATTAATTTTGTCTAAATCTGCTGAACACATTTTTTAGTTAAAAATTTTGAATAAATATTATAGATAAAAATCGTAGATAAAAATCATAGATAAAAATCGTAGATAAAAATCATAGATAAAAATCATGAATAAAAATCATAGATAAAAATTAGAAACAACATATTTCAGCTACACTTTTATAATCCTCTTCATTTAGAATCTTCTTTTCTAACAGTCTTTTCAATATAGCATGAATTTCATTGAAACTAGAATTATGACCTTCTTTTATCGCGGATATTAAAATATTTAATCTATTTAGTAATTCTTGTGGATCATCTGGTAAAAATATGGTTGTTTCTGTTTTTTGTTTTTCAGATAAACCTTTCCCTACTTTAACTCCCGTTGATAATAAATTTTCTAATTGTTTATAACGTCTAAGAGATTTTACTGCACCAACTCTGTCTAACATAGCTTTATATTTTATGAGATCTTCTACAGCATAATTATTTAAATCTGCTCCTCTTAAAAGATTAACAAAATTTCTATCTAAATTAAAAGGAGATTTATCTGGTGAAAAAATTACCTCGAAAAGGTTGTGGAAATATTTCTTTTTGTCCGAGATAAAATCTAGGTATTGTTTTTCCATCTATAAATGAAATAGAATGTTCAAATTGCATAGATTTTGGTAATTTCTTATTAATGTTTGATTCTAGTAATCCATAGTCATCTAATATAGTTTTGTGCTCTGGATCTGTTATATCAATTTGTTTATCATTATTTGTACTTTCTTTTTCAAGAGTTTTAAATGGTTTCATAGTTTTTTCAAAATTAGTTTTTACTTGCTCGGTTTGCTGCATTTTTTCAAACATATCAGATTGAATACCAGCTTTTATCATTCTATGTCGAAGATGATTTTCTTTCATAATATTTCTTTGTTTTATTAACTCTTCTAATTGTTTTATTCTTTTAAAATTATCAGCTCTAATTTTATCCATTTTTAAAATATAATATTTGAATTTTGTGGTAACATTGGAATGCAGCAAAAACATTTTACTGAACAAATTATTTTTTTATTGCTTTGTTGTTTGACATCTTTTCGTTTAAAGTTTTCTCGTTTTAAGTTTTGTTTAATAAAGTTTTGCTTAAATTTTCGCTTAAAGTTTTTAACTCTTCTAAAAAAATTTTATCATTTTCTTCATTAGAAATTTTACCACCAGTAAAAGTTTTACCATCACTAGAAATTTTGCCACCCTGTTTATTCTTATCATCAACTTTTTCGGTCTTTAAATGAAATGATATTTGATTTACTTCATTAGCTATTTGATCAAATTTTTCAATCTCATCTAACGTAATAACATTATCATCACATACTCTTTGAAAGTAGTAATGTAGTTTATCATAGACTTCTTTAATATGTAAATGCTTAGTTTTTAATGATTTTCGTTTCTTAGTTATTAAAGATTTATCTAACATTGTAACAAGTGAAGTTGCAAAAACACCCGTACCTGTTAAAGCTGTAGCAACTACTGGAATTGTAAGAACGCCAGATGAAATGACAATAGTGAGAGCGCCTAAACTTATTGTTAAGAATATGCCAATTCCTTGTGTTATATTCTTAACATTAGTCCATCTCTTTCTTAATTTATTATAATGTTCTAATCTAAGTAATAATTGAGATTCCTTATCTTTCATATAACGTACTCTATCTTTGTGTTTTGCAATATCCATTTCATATGATAATGAAGGATATATTCTTGCGGTTTCTTCCATTTTTGTTTCTTCCATTTTTAAAGAAATATTATTAGTCACATGTTATATTTTAAAAACCTAAAAGATGGATAAAATTCATGAATTTGAAATTCTCAACTTTTATGATTTTCGGTGTCCTGCAACGGTCATGATTTAAGCGGGGGTGAAAATTGTAATTCTCAAATTTTGAGATTCTTAACTTTTATGATTTTTTCAGTGTCCTGCAACGGTCATGATTTTCAAAGTAAAAAATGATCTTAATCTCAAATTTGAGATTCTTAACTTTTATGATTTTTTCGGTGTCCTGCAACGGTCATGATTTTAACAGGGGTAAAAATTGTAATTCTCAAATTTTGAGATTTTGATAAATTTGAAAAATTGGGTATTTTTAAAAACGCCCAAATTTATGAATTTAGGTCTTCATAACCTGAAAAAGGGTTCAAATTCATGAATTTATGTCGTTTTTAAAAATGCCATTTTTTGAAAAAATGGTACTTTTTGAATGGACTAAATTCATGTATTTAGGTCTTAAAAACCTGAAAAAGGGTCTAAATTCATGAATCTATGTCGTTTTTAAAGATACTATTTTTTTTGAATTTTAGGTGTCCTGGAACGGTCTTTTGCCCATTACTTATTAGGTATAGAGTACACATGCTGCAGTTTGGCAGTTAATTAATCTCGACCCGACCGTGGGCACTTAAGTCAAGTGTTCGACTAACAGGGGCAACACTGACGCACTAGCAATGACGTGTGCACTGCGAGTCATCGCTGTAGGCCTATTATTGTCCCATTGTTCACTCAGCATCTGGGTAGTTGCAGTCATGAGCGTCTATATTTGGCTTCGGGGCTCAAAAGGTTAATAGATTATCACAATTATTTTCTGAAGTATTTTGATTTTACAGAAATTTTCGGAGATTGTCGTCGGATTTCGATAACGCGTTTACTACTGCACGGCCCGAAGTGATTATGGGTAAATCCATTTTATTCCACAACATTTCTGTCTTTTTAACTTTGGGGCTCAGATTTCCGCGAAAATTTGCATATATACTCATTTTTTTACGCTGAACACGGAAATTTTAGCGGCGACCACACCAAATACAAACTTTCCATAGAAATCTAGCACTTTTTAAAATGCCATTTTCTTCTACAAGTCGGTCAGAGGACAATGATCTCGGTCAGATAGATGTCGAACAGGAAACTCTTCGGCTTCTACATTTGGGTTGCTGATGAGACTGGGAACTTAGGATGAATGCTTGCATGCGTAAAGCGAAGTGACCAAAATGTAATGTATTGCATATAATGTCTTTTGACCGTGACCCGCCTTGTCCTCTGATCGAGATCTTCAATTTCAACGTTGTGTCCTCTGACCGAGATTTTTAAGGTCTTGATCAGAGGACAAATTGATGTCGAACAGGAAACTCTTCGGCTTCAGCATTTGGGCTCATGAGACTGGGAACTTAGGGCGAATACTTGAATGCGTAAGACGAAGTGATCTAAATGTAATTGCATTCATTATAATGTCCTTTGACCGAGACCCTTAAGTATTCTGACTGAGATCTTCAATTGTAACGTTGTCCTCTGACCGAGATTTTTTAGGGTCTCGGTCAAAGGACATTCTCGCGGTTTTTGGAGATTTTGAGAGGATAATTAATATAAATGAAAAATTTCCTTTGCATACATGTTAAGAGCATGGATCCCTCCTATGCCGCGAAATTTCATCGATTCCTGACAAAATGTCTGGTTTTAGCATCCATATGAAATTTTTGGGAATGTTCAAATACTCTGGTCGAAAAAACAGATAAAAATATTTTAAAATCAATATTGCTCACTTGTAACCCCAGTAAACATGTGACGTCAGCGGGATGTCATGACGACGTCATTCCAGGATGGCCCACGTAGCCTAGGCTACGTCTTATTTGACAGTAAAGACGTCACAGCGGAAGCATCACAGGATGACATCCCGCCGGGACATCCAACGTACGTCTTCAAAGTGCTCCTACGAGACGTCCCTATGAGTCACTTGACATCGTGACAGACATCCCATTACCATACTTAAAACTAGTTTCAATCATTTACCCAATTATGAAGATAACAAAAACATTGGAATAATCTGTGGATAATTATATTTTCACAAATTATCTAAGTATTTCTGTTTGCATACACGTTCCACTACGCTGATAAATCACGGATCCTTCTTCGATATTCCATTGACCTTGTAAGCACGACGTACCTGAAGTAAGAAACAGCAAAATTTTAATTAGATCACAAAAATTACATACACGTAGGCATACATATACAACGCTCAAAAGAGAAATCACTATATTAGAATATCAATATCTAATATGATGAAATTGCTCATCAGAGGTATCGAAATGCATGCCTATTGAATTTGAGTCACCGTAGAGAAGATGATTCGACATGTAGGCATATATAGGGCCTACATTGAATATGAACAATATATAATTCTGTATAGTTCGTAAAATATAAAATTTCTTTCATTGACATGAGGCACAACTAATCCAAAATAAAAGTTTCTTCATGCTTGTTGCCTAAAATCTAGAGGCTATCGAAGCTAAATTATAAATTGAAGACATAATTAGAAACTAAAATTAGAGTAAAATTTAAAAAAATCATACATTTTAAAATTCACATTGTCATTATATTTTGAATGCATGCAATGCTCTGCATCTGGACAGAGACAATGTTTTTGATATATTTTTGATTTTTGACCATCTTCGGATATTTATCGCCTGTATTATTAGATCATGAATTTTAACATGATTTTGCATTAATACTGCACAACCCAATAAAATTTGACATTCATATGATGAGAGAATTCCTTGTTTAGATAGTATTTCCTCTGTTTTTCAAGCAAATGCGGGACAAGCGACCATCATCTTCCAGCTATAATTTATTTACACACAATTAATTGCACAATCATGATAAAATTAATCATCATAATTATCAATAAATAAAAAAAGCCACTAGATTTATTTTGATAAAATTAAAAACTAATTCTTGCACAATGTCTTTCGCCCACTCTTATTCAAGTGCAAACGTTGACTGAATATAAAATACAAAATCTAAAATCATAAGCTTACTTCTGCAGTAATATATCTATGACTATCTACATCTAAAACTGAATTTTCTGTACGGATTTATAAACTAGCACACTAGAGGATTCGTTTGGTGCAAAACGTTTAATGGAAGAATCAATATTCTTCGAGAAAAGGTACCTCGGTCAGAGGACAGAAAACGCCTCGGTCAGAGGACATTTTTTTCATTGGACCATGGAAACCCAGTAAAAATTCATATACCGGGTATTAATTACAATATTCAAAATTAGACTGACTGTCCTAAAGAGCTGATCTACTTTCAGATGATATAAATATTAGTGGGTGTATTTGAATGTAGCTGATCGAAAATCCGTGTTGAAGTGAGAATAGGGTCTACTGTAACTTTGGATATGCTTTTTTGGTCTCTTCACCAAAAATCGGCAACTTGTGAAGGTCTTGGCTTTGTGACTTTTTAAAAACCATGCCATAATAGATGAGATCCTGACGGTTCGATTAAAAAAACTATTAATGAAATCGGTTCAGAAATATGGATTTTACAAATCAAAGACACATTTTCGTCAAATGTTGTGGATTAAATTGGATTTACCCTTATACATGTTGAAAAATCTTTGTGATATTTAAGCTATATTTCAGGGGGGGCCATCTATCACAAATAATAACATGCATATTTTAGAACTCTTAGGAATCTACCGGAATTGTCACATGCTTGCACTAATCGGCGATCACTGACCTCACAGGATTTGACAACTGGTCCAATTAGCTTATTCTATCAGAATGTTGACAATTCGATGAAATGTTCACTTAACGTCACCGTGCTTGTGTAAAAGGTCAACTATCACTAACTTCTGGGATTAAATACTCAGAAATTAACGACCTAGATTGTAACTAGAATATGTAACTATCTGTATTGACTGATTTATCAATACTGCAGCAGTAGGTGATAACTTGATCCATCCTCTAATTTCAAAACTGCGAGTATAATAAAAATAACATTGTGTTCAGAAAAAGTATCTTCAAAGATGTCATATTTACAAGGACTGATTGAAAACAATAGAGCAAGAATCTGATAGTTAGTGAAAGTGAAAGGATTTCAGTTTCGGTGATGATACGTCAAAATTCTTCATAAACACTGGCCGCAAGCAGGTCATCCATATCTGAAATCAGAAATGCAGAAATTTATGCTTTGCACGGTGATGGTGTTGGATGACAACACACAAAGATACGTCAGTAATATTGTAAAATTCTGAAATTTTTGAAGTACCAGCCTCATTTTACATCAAGATAGGAACGATTCGCAAACATTGAAAGCCCTAATACGGATTATTCGATTCGAATGATAAAATTTAAATTATTCAATTGGAATTCACTTAGATTTCTTCAATGACAGATTTTTGTTGGCAACAATAGAAAGAAAGTTTTAATAGGTTAACAGTTTTCAATGATTGCACGAAATGAATCTTTTCACCATTAAACCCATTGGGCAGACTACGCAGAGTAAAGCTTAACCGGGTGTCAAAATTTCTTGTTATTTCTATGACACATTTACATCCATTACTTAGAGAAATACTTCTGTGACACTTGTACTATAGTAATTTCATCTAATCTGGAATAAAAAAATCAAATGACATCATCTGATCAAGCATGCTTCAGATCCGTTTGGTGACATGATTCATCTACTAAATAGCAATGAAGATAATTTAAATGAAGCTTTTACGCACTACTCCCCATACTTGGGGCTTGGACGGTGCTGACATAGTCAGACTTAGAGAGTGTTGTAGTACTGTTTGTCCGGATGCCCTTCCTACCGACTTTCCGATGACACCATCGGGGCTCGACCTCTGGACCAAAAGATCGCTAGGCCAAGCACTTAACCACTGTGCCACGGAGACCACAGACAATTTAATGCAGATAATTTAAACCAACCTTCAAATATGCAGTATACTCTGAAAGCGACTAGACAATCGTCAATGCTGACCAGAGGAATAAAATACCAAAACTTAATATTCCCATGTCTGTGACTTTAAAACAATCCTCAGCTAAGCTATCTGTTTTGATGGAATACGTGTGGTTGCAGGCATCTCCTCGAGGAAGGAGAAAGCTCGTTGTATTTAACTGATGACGCCACGCCGCTGTTCGAATGCGAAGTGAAAAGAAAGCGCCTCGACTGAGTGCGATGTTCATTAACGACAAGAACAAACTCCAGGTCGCTTGCATTTATTTTCATTTGCTTCCTAGTGCATAAGCACGTGTGGAAATTTTTGTTTCAAATGAAATGAAATACGAATATGTAATCTTTCTATGATCCATCGAGCAGTTTCTTCAAAAAATGCAAATGTTTTTCATACTACTCATAAGCTCTCAATAGCAAGTTAATTAGGAGAACTAAATTCGAACGAAATTTATGGGGAGATTTGATACTCTGAAATTAAGCAGAGATCATAAATGAATTTTGGAGGATATCTATCGAATAGTTAGTGCTGAAATTAAAATTTAGGATTGAAAATTATAATAAGTAGTATTTATCCTTTTGATACAAGTTTACATTTGACACAAAAATACTAATTATGTGCCGATCAGAAGTAGCAGCAGACAATCTAAATTACTGGTCCCATCAATTAGAAGTCATTCTATCGAATCAAATTTCAGTCATTAAAAATATTTTAACGCAAATGCTTAAGAATCAAATGATGAATTTAATGAAGCTGTCCATCAAGCGGGAATCGATGCGTTCCTCAAGATTCACCTGCTTGATCACGTGAGTGACTTCTTCGATATTGTGGATGAGATCTGCCGTTCTCCAAACCCTGGGTTAGATTGGAGCTCCAAACAAGCGATAGAAAATTCCCATCATCATTTTGCTGAAACTTGGAATCAGTATAAGAAAACGCCAGGAAATAAGAATAAAGCTCTTCATGGCGAGGTTACTGATTTCAACTATACTCGATTTCTAACTTCATTTTCAAAATAGATGAATTGAATTGAAAGTCTATTCATTCTTTATTTGTGTGCAAGCAATAAATCTTGCTACGTTTTATAATGGCAGATTTGCAATACAGGATGTACTTGGAAATATTTGCTTTTTTATCAACACTTTAAAAAATATTCTAGTGGAGTTATTTGAAAAGCATATGTAGCCTACTGATAGATAGCAGTAAAAACTCAAAAGAATTAGAAATAAAAAATGAAGGATTTACCGAATGCTTCGTAAATAGCTATGTCCGGAAATCATGCACCAACTATGAAATAACTACACGAAAGATTTATCTGAAATTATAACAGAGTCTTGTGTAATCATTTATGATAGTGCAGCTTCAATATTGGTGTATTCGTAATAGGTCAATATTAGTTTTTTAAAAATAACAAAAAAACATGTTTTGAGTTAAAACATTTTTAATGACTGAAATTTAAGTCGATAGAATGACTTCTAATTGATGCTGCCAGAAGGTTTGCATCGACTGCTGCAACTTCTTATCATCTCTGCATAATTTGTATTTTTTTATCAGAGGGAAAATTGTATCAAAAAGATATATACTACTTATTATAAATTTCAATCCTAAATTTTAATTTTATCACTAATTATTCAATATGTGTCCTCCAAACTTCTTTTGTGATCTCTGCTTAATGCTAGAACATCAAATCTCCCATGAAATTTCATTCATATTTAGTTTTCCTAATTAACTTACTATTGAGAGTTTATGAGTAGTATGAAAAACACATTATTGCATTTTTTGAAAACATCTGCTCGATGCGTCATAGAAAGATTTTAAATTCGTATTCCTTGCCATATAGGCTTGTTGAATTCGTTCGTATTTCATTTAAAACAAAAATGTCCACAGGTGTAAGTCTGGTCGCAGGACATTCTCACGTTTTGCGATCATCTGACGGTAAGTTTGATGGCTAACTTGTAGTCAGAAAATCGGAAGAATCATAATAATCATTGTCATTTAGCAGCATAATGATGACACTTGCAGTGGATAAAGAGAACTTCAAACTGACCTGCTATATAATTATCTTATTAACGTGTTGGAAGCAATATTTCTTAGAGCGGCAAGTGTCACTTAACGTAAAAAGATGAAAGGCAGCAAATACTTTAAAATTTCAAATTTTGGCAATCATCTTCATTGCTAATGCTTGATCACAGAGATTTCCTTGCCATTGTTTCTATGAGCACACAGGTTGATGATATCAGAGTAGGTGTCAATTATTTGCATTGATACACTGGACATTTTAGCTGCATGATTCAAAATGCTCTGATGTTTAACTTTCTGTGCTTCCTACGTTCAAGAGCTTTGCATTTTATAACGTTGAATATAATTGATGACCATTATTCGCAGATAAAGGCCTATGTTTTTATTAAGATTTTGACAAGATTTCTATTGGCATTGCTACAGTGGGATCAGATATCTATACAATATGATGAGTAAACATTTTAGAATGATTGCTAAATTTATAAAGAATTACACTAATACATTTTGTTCTATTTGAAATGGGAGATAAATAATAGGGAAAATTAAAATCTGAAGATATGGATCTAACATTTTGGAAATCACACCTACAATGATAAAATATAGAACTGTACCCTGCTCAGAACCTGTCGAGGCTGCTGTAGTTAGTCAACAATGATTCTGGTGGTAGGATTCTCTAACTAGCTGAGATGGGAGGCTCACATCATCGATGTCGCCAAAAGGGCATCGAAACAACTATATCTTTCTCAACTTAGAGAGATCGAACAGCAACGTGATGAGATGGTCTACTGTGTTGTGATGAGATCTATAATGCTACATGCCCTTCCTTGAATCTACACCACAGCGAAGGCACATTTGAACGATTTATTGAAGGTGGAAAAACGCGCTGAGAAAATAATTCAAGACTTCGACGAACTGTAATGATATCAACACCGTTGGCGAAGCAATGTGTCTACGGTCTAAGACATTTGTTCTAGAAGATAAAACGCAGGGGACCCTTTTTGACCTTCGTGGACCCTCACCTCGAAATTTATTGACTATGAAAGAGCCGATAGGACGGACGAAACGATTCGCTAGCTCTTATCAGATATTGTAATACTTTTACTCGTTTCATTTACTTCATTCGGTCTGTCAACTATAAAGCTCATGTTAACATCATCGTAATACATCAAAATCTATCATAGGAGCAACAACAGAGAACACTTGAATAGACTGACCATCGTCCAATAGCTGCTCAAAGCCACGGGCTACACTGACATCAGAAAGCGGTACAGAAGATACCGAGGACTGCCGGAAGTCACTGACACCTGGAGGATGGTTAGAGATTGAGGAAGACGCGACCGAATGCTGTACAGGAGGTTGGAATGGCCGTGTTAGGTTTGATGAGGTCGGAGAAGGCATTGGGCTGGATTGAGGGCGGAATGATCGCGTTGGAGGAGCGGAGATCGGAGAAGGCATTGGGGTGGATTGAGGGCGAAATGATCGCGTTGGAGGAGCGGAGATCGGAGAAGGCATTGGGGTGGATTGAGGGCGGAATGATCGCGTTGGAGGAGCGGAGATCGGAGAAGGCATTGGGCTGTATTGAGGGCGGAATGATCGCGTTGGAGGAGCATAGATCGGAGAAGGCATTCGGTCATGGTGAGATGCCACAATAGAGGATGGTCCATGAAAAAGTGGCTGGTCACGATGGAAATGGCGCGAGGGTGGAGTGGCTGGCAGAACAGAACATTCTGACTCCCATAGCCGGACTTGGTCAGGAGAGAGTTGTGGTCGCGAAGGGAAAGCAGGGAGAAGGGCTGAGTCTGTATCGTAGATTTGAACCAAGTTAGGGAGAGTAATGTTCAGATAATGCGTCTTCGGCGTCGGACTGAATACACTCACCTGCAAGACGGAAATTCATTACAAAATTCTTCGACCGACAAATGATGAGAATGTTGTGAAACATGTTAACTTACACATCAGTCCATTGAGTGTAATAATAAGATTTGTAGAAAAGCAATTTAGTTATAAGATTTATAAAAATATAAGAATTGTGTTTGTCAATGATTTAGCTGCTACCACTTCATGCGATGTGGAAAAAGGTGACTACTCATAAATCAGCTACCAAAGCATGAAATAGGGCGTTTCCATTTTAAAGGTTACGATTTCGATGGAAAACAAAAAGTTTAACAATATTAAGTTCCAAAGCCACTTTTCCAGGTCAGTTTTTGATGCTGATCACGAAAATGATAATAACAACCACAAACAATGCGTATTTCATACAATAACCGATTAATTATCGATCGAACGAATTACATTGGTGGTGTGCAATATTTATCACTTTCTGAATATTCCTCCTAAACGTCATATGATCATGTAACAAAGGGTGTATATGAACCAATTATTGCAGATATAGTCCCTGTGAATCGATTTGAGCATTGAAATCATAAAAAATAAGGTAACATATATATTTTCATTATGGCGAGCGAATCACATTTTAGGTGACGATCGAATGACACCGTTGTGGTATGATATTTTAAAGCACGTACTTCGCGTCATTTTTTCAAACATATAATTGCCTTTTCACTGGAAATTGAAAAATAGACATTTTTACACTCAAACTGGATCATTGTTTGCGGTGAATTCAAATCATAATATTACCAAAAGTCCCTTGAAGTCAAATCACCCAGAATTTGGAAATTGATTTTGTACATCAACAAAAGTTATATGTGATAACTGATAATATTGCATGATTGCCTATGTTTCGACGATCATTCTAAAAAAATTTATAAAATCGGTTAAATAGTTACCATGTTACAGCTAAAAGACACATTTTGTTCACAATCGTAACCTTTAAAATGGAAACGCCCTATAGTTAAAGCGTACAGATAATAGATTCGGCTGAATTACAACCGAAAATATCAGTCAGTTTGACCAGTTGCCACCCTCTCGAAGGAGAAGGCAAAGCAGTTAACATTTTCATCTCCATCCTCATACAGATGCCACTCACTCTATCTACGCGAATCAGGTGGTCGTCTATCATCGCCAGTGACAGATCAGGCCACGATGATACATAAAGAAAACACAGTCAACTCGCAGTTGGCTAGTGGTGGCTGTTTAATCAAGAACTGATGCCAACGTGAGCTCACCAATACAACGAATGCAGTGATAATGTATTCCTCATAGAACTCAACTTTCGACACGTTGATGAAACCACATAAAGAATAGTTTGATAACAACTCCATGACGAGTTCTTCAACTTTGATGATTCTTGTTTGGAGAAGGCGAATTGTGAAGGAGTCACTGTGGTCTCATCGTCTTCAGTCGCAGAACAAGACTAAGTATCATCTGTGCGATTCGTGGAAGTTTTGACTTTCTTTTTTAATTTCTGGTTTTAGCGTCTTACTTATTATTTTTGTACAGTAGCATAACTTATCTTTTATTTTGTGACTTCAGAGTTAGTTTTTTCTTTGTGTCTTTGTCTTTGTTTCAAGCTGTTAGAACTTGGTTAACAGTTCTCATGTAAGTTGCTTCTTTCACTTTCCTGACGATGATCGTGTAGAAAGGTCGAAAGATCTCGACAATAAAAGATCGGAAAAAAACGAACATCTGTTTTTGCGGACTCCCTAGAAATTATTGCAATTTGATGATTCTTGGTTATATTGAACGTATTGGAAATGAAAGCGCTGTCAGAGTCTGTTTCCGCTTCCATGGGAATAGACCGCCGACCTCGGATCAGCTTCCACATCCACACTCAAAGCCTTTCACACCCCACAATTCAGCATCACCTCATTTTCGCCTATGAGCGCCACGATCCTGTACATACACCAGAATGAAGCATTGTAGCCGCACATTCAAAATTACTCAATTATGTACGACGAAATACAATGCATTCGTTTACACATTCATGGGCAGTGGCTGTGAACTTATCTTCAGCATGTGCTCTGCTGTGGCATGTAATTTATCTCATTTGCATTCCAATGAAGAAGCATAGAAACCACACAGTAATTCAACTCACCAATTTGAGTACCATCACAGCTCCAGTCTTCAGATGAGCTTTGAAAGATCGTAGTGCTTCTCTGTGCAGCGTGCCTTTCATCGAACCTAACAAAAGAAATCGATGGACACTTGAAATATAAATTTATAACATATTTTCGAGATGACATGTTGTTCTCATCAGACGGGGTGTTCAAAAATGTCACATTCACCAGTTTATGTAGTGCTCTTCTTTAATAATTAAAGCTCTCCAGCTAGTGGCCCAGCAGATCCGTAGAAGCATCATATATGCACATACCATGGTAGTCTAGGTTAGGGCTCCTATCGGATCACCGTATCATTCAGCTCATGATCCGGTAACTGTTATCAGATCGGCTCCGGATCAAGGGCATGAGCCGATCCGATTAATGATCCGATAACTTTATAATAGGTTTTCCTTTCCTGAACCAGTAACAAAATTACTCAAGATGTGTAAAAGTTATTAGCATTTTGACTTAATATTTGACAAAAGACGCTTTATAACACAGTTCACACGTCTCATCCCATTTACTGTTAGCGAAAACACTACATTTTTCATTTTCGGATAATTTTCACTTAGTACAAGTTTATTTGACTTTCTACGTTTATTTTTTCTACTCGGATTACAAAATTTTGAATCAAATTGAGATGGGTTCTCTGTAATCTGTTAACGGTTTTTATATTTTGTTACACCAGATCTGGTGCCATTTTTGAAATACAAATGATTTCTATAAACGGTCGGTCAATTCTATGTTATAAAATAAATATCGGCTTTATAGAAGGTGTACGTACTGTATATTAGGCTACCAAAGAATTGGAATATTATTTTAAATTGCGGATACTTTAATAACGTATTTTACCGAGTATTATTCGAATAATTTGATAATAAATTTCAGTCATCAAAAGATAAGGCATTCGGGCCTAACATATAAAATGAATTGAAATGGCAACGAAGGCAGCAGAAGGCTAGATTTAATCGGTGGGGGGGGGGAGGTCCTGTTTCTCATCCATACTAACTCATTTATGTAGCTACGTTTTTTGATGTATTGAATTGAATTTAGAATTATGTTCATTTTTGAACCTAGGTCTACAAGTAGTTCCAAAAACTTTCTAATGTTCATTATAAAGAATTCACTTTTTTTCTTAGTTTAACTTATTATTCTGATCAGTCCATTACCATCATGCTTTTGACAACTTATCTGAATGGATACCGAATTCTGATGATGGCAATGTGCATTTATTGTGTTGAAATTACGAATAGGCCTATTACTTATCACTACTAATTTACCTATGTATATTTCTGTTTACAATGTGCTATTATCATATAATGTAAAGCCTCTCTTGTCTTATCAATGCATATAAATATATTTTTCTAGTAGGCCTACACTAGGGTTCCTCAAATAGGAATCAGTCTCACGATTTCTAGTTTTACTAGGCGGCTATAACTTTGCAATGAAGTATTCTTTTCAGATGGAGATTGATATGGTACTCTTTGGCTACAAAATATTAATTGTTAAGTTCAGGCACTTGATAGTAATAAATGAACAATTGTAGGCATAGATTTCATTGCCGGATCACACCGGATCTCGGATCATTACCCATCGGCTCTCGCATCATGCATGCAGTGATCGGTGATATTTCATTACTCATCCACAAGCTTCTCTAAATTCCATTCAATCAGCATTAAGAATTATCAACTGCCACATCCATTCTACGTTCTATCAACAATTCCATAAATACACCCGTATTTAGTCTGACCCCATTCTTAGTCGAAAAGGACGAAGAACGGAGAACAAAAGAAGCACCGACCAATGTCCCGCGCATCCAAGGGTAGGGGAGACGTCTCTAAATAACGTACCTTAGCACATTTGAAAACTATTCAACCATCATCCCATATCATCCTCTCTTTGAAACCTTCGACCATGTTATGTTTGATATCAACCACACTCGCCTGTAGGAGTAATTTCTTCATACAAATAATGACGACTATCTCAACTACAATGCACTGAGAATGTGAAATTTAATTGAATTCTGAATAACTGTGGTCCCTAAATAAAAGTAAAAAATTTGATCGTATTTGTCGGATCAGCGAGATTCGAAAATAATTCTACAATTCTGATCTCTTGCTTCATTGCATTTAAAATGCAAAAAAATTAAAATCATGGGTTCACCTCGCTATACATCAACCAAATGGTCTTTGAAATATTTCGCTGTAAAAACAGCGAAGCAGATTTGCACTTTAAAAACGGATCTTTAAGAGGCCGACATTTACCTCGAGGTTTCTTGGATCTCCCGTTCTGAGACGGCAAGAATTTCAAGAAATATCATGTCAAGTTAATCCATTACTCAAGAAGTCGTATATTAACATGTTATATACAATGACAACTAACGAGCTGTTACACGACGAAGACGAATCGATCAGCCGGATCAGCAATAACTTCAACGGACAAGTTGTCTTCTGTCCGTCATGTTAATATTTTGAAGAAGTAATGGACACCTGAAAGATATCCGTCAATGTTAATATCAATCGACTGAGCAGTGTTCCTGAACGCGCTAGCATCCTTTTCAACAGTAGCATACAATATTAAGTAAAAAGAATTTGATGATTTTTAGGAACTTCCAGCAAAATTCACATTCAGCTTGTTCTTTATGTCTTAACTTTTGATTTTGTCTCATTCCAGACTGTCCACTGACGAGACCGACCGAAGGGACCTCTGGAATACTACTTCGCAATGCACTGTGTGCTATTTTTCTTCTACAAGATAATTAAAGGGCCTAAATGCTTCTCAAAAATTCTTAACTTCATTAATAGAGGAGACATTTTGGTTGCTGAAGTTTCAACACTTGAAAAAACGCAGCCGTTCAGCAATATACAAATGGAATTGATTGCCTGTTTTTGACATGATGGACTGTGGTAGGTGACTACATGTGTCATCCTAGCGACACAGAAATATCAAGTCATGCCAAGAACATCAGGCTATTACGCAGTAAAACTTTTTAACGCGGTTACAATAATTCCATTAATAACTCTACTCCTTCTTTTCAAGTCAGTAGTCAGATAGTACACTGATTTTACTTGGGAAGGAAGAAATTTCGCAGTTATTCACCGAAAATTGGTAGAAAAGGTTTTCAGAAACAATTTCTAGAAATAATTGATGACGATTATTTGGTTTTATTTGCAGGAATTCAAATTCTAAACGAAGTTCCAACATGCGCTCAATAGGAGACGAAGTTTCAATGTATTAATTATTGAAGTCCACGCTATACCGCCTTCGACATTTCCGTTGTAATTCAAGCTACTGCTCTAATGAGAATCTTACTGTAAAAATGTATAGATCCGGCAGAACGGGGTTTTGATCACCATCCGATCCGGTAGTGCCATAAACAGTACTTAAAATGAAACTACAGAATGACAATTATTAACTCAATGGATTCACAGTACGCTGAACAAGGAAAGGTCCCAGTGATAAATTTTTACTTCATTACTTTTCCTCACGGTAGTATGGGGAGAGACCTCCGAATCAAGAGTTAGAGCCATCCGGCTAAGTTGATCGGAATTATCCCAGCTCTTTACTTGTGATGCTGACTTCTAACTTGGTGTCAAACTGACTTCATTAGAAACTTAGCAATAGATCGCTTACTGATGCACTTTTGTGTGTACGAATGTGTGCACATTAAAACCATCACTGAAAATGTATCGGATCAAATATGAAACTTTTCGGTCAAAATTTGGACTGAAATATTCTCTATTGTAGCTCGCAAGCGTCTACGGATAAAGGGTGCTATTAGTTTATATTCCTATCGGACGAAAAGGCTGCTTTTTTGTTATTTTTCCAACCCTACTTAGTTGTTGTAATCGCTCCCCACCTCGGCAAGAAGGCAATCTGTAAGATCTCTTCTCCGAGCATCAGGAACTCCATCTCTCCTAATCCTGGAGCGCGAATTCGCCTCACAAACGGATAACGTTCAGCTAGAGCAACACAAGGAATGTTTTGATACTGACAGAGTTGCATTTTCTCGTCAGTGGAATTGGCATGACTGTAAAACAGACACTGGTCGATTGTGCTGCCGGGGAAGTAGCCGTCCAGCATCTTGTCCATCGATCTCGGCGTCGGCATGAGCAGTCCTTCGAATGGACGCAGGCGCACTGGGAAGATGTCGGATATATTGAAGAGATAAGGCGGCTCAGGAATGGCCACCATGGCCTCCTCTCCCTTTCCACGTTCATAGAAGAAGATATCGAAGGCGAATGGTTGATTCTCGTCCTCTGCATTAGGCACATCATGAGCATACACCTTCCAGTGTCCAAGCCGCCACTCGATGTCATGAAAAAGCAGCTGACTGGCTGGATGATCGTCGAGTTTCCGCAGCTGCTCGGCGGCTCGCTTCTTGTCTTTGGCGTTGAGTCGGATATCAATGTCCTCGTCGTATGGAATGATGCCGAAGTGTCTGTAGGCGCCCAGAGCGCTGCCCATGTCGAGATAGAACTCGGCGTCGGCACTCTCCAATGCTTGCTTCAGTGCCCGCAGATGCTTCGAGAGAACGAGGCGATGAGCGCTGGAGAGACGCGGTGCAAAGCAGTCAAGCTGTTGAGGTTGCACTGAGACCGAAGGCGCATCGGCGAGGAGAAGAGGTTGGAGACATGCGAGGTGTATGCGACGTGAAAAGTGAGCGAGTTCCGGCGATGACAACAGAAGAGTGAGCGGCGCAGACTCATGGTCGATGTCCATCAGCTTTAATGAGACGTTGAGACAGCGGCTGAGAGATGAGCCGGATGCTGAAACGAGAATGAAGGCAATTAATAGCGGTCTGATTCACTTCCAGTTCGTATCATGTACTCGTTGATCCATTGGGACAGCATCTTTGATACAATGCAAAGTAAAGGCAAGTTAGGTCACTCAAAACTGCATACGCAAGGTGTCAACTGCGTCGATAGCTTGATGGTAATCGACTTGGGCATCTTTCTCGAAGTTAGTGGGTCCAAATTTGTCTTAGTGAACTAGAGAGATCGACCGTTCCCGCCTGGCAGATTTGAAAACTAACAAACCCGGACCTTTACAATCAACTTCAGCAACAGCCGGGCTGCGCCCGTACCTAATTTGAAATGCAGCGCAAGCGGACCGGATCTGTGCCCGGTTAGCCGTTTTGAGGAACGGTAATCAGAACAACAACCGGACTTGGGTAGTCGGATTGATACAGGATCAGTCCGGAGGACCCACACATGTTCCTGAGTAATCGGAATCAATATCGGACACATGACTTAAATATCCGAACTGCACCCTTGCTTTTACCCAATATATGCTGAAGTTACGAAACATATGGAAAGTATGAGACACATGCATTGTTGGTGAAGTCATCACTTGGACCACAACTTGCACAAAATGAGCTGAGCTCAAAACTGATCGCCTGAAAATCGGATGATAATTATGTCTTAAGGACTGTCTGAGAGAGATCCGTGATATATCACAGACGAAGTATTATTATGCAATTCTATAAACAGTATGCGCGCTGGCTCCCTATCTAGCTCGATTGAATGAAACATCCGGCACCTTTGGGTGTTTCTGCATGACGCTTTGTTACGACGATGCCGCCAACGGTGGATCTAGTGTTCGTGGACAACAGTTCCACAATAGTTGACAAACACTGCACAATGGAATTCTTCCTGAGAGCACGTGGGTTCGAGCTGATTTGCTTGTTGCCAGGGTTGGTTCCTAGCCTAGGAGCTGGTGCTGACTGAAGGAAACATCTCTGCAGCCGGCAAGGTGTCTCTGAGATGTCAAGAGTAAGAGCTAAAGCGCGCGTCACTGAGAAACTTGATTTTGTTGGCTCCTAGCCATGTTTGTCAGGTACTTACGGGTTATTTCCCCTCTTTTAGGATAAATTTGTTTAAAATCTGCAAAAATGAATCAATCGACACCAAACCTCAGGTAGACGCACTTAAGCATATTTTCTACCAACATGTACAACAAATCATGCAGATCGGACAAGTATTTTAGAGACGATAATATGAAGTGTGTCGATGTCAACAGCTTGATTTCACTTCGTCTGTTCGACACATTACTCATAAGATAAGAAAGAAAAAAATGCTCTCCCTGTGGTTAATCCGTAGAAGTATAATGCTAAAACTATGCACAGGAGACAGACGTTTCGCACGCAGTCGCAGCCTCAGTGTCTGGTAAAACGTACAGACACATTATTGTTACTCGTGTGTGCATTGTTCTCTCTCTGTCTTCGTCTCATCTACTTCTACTTAAAATCTTCCCACGACCACCTCCTTGCCACACCTTTTTTAAGTTAAAAATGCTTGCGTACGGATTTGGCCTGGTCATCATGCCTTCACGTATTGTCGAGAAATTACTGCTCAAACGATGGGGTCAGAACAATTCAGATCAAGCTGCATACATCGCTGCACTTCAAGTCATCGCCTCTAATTCAAAAAGTGCTAGTCCGATTTTCGCAAAATTTGGTACGTGGATAGAAAATACCCTCACCTACGTGTACCTAAAGTTCTGTGACGATTGATTCATTTCTGCGGATTTTAAACAAAATTGAAAACTTGGGGTGGTGATAACCCCTAAGTTATCGTTTGTCATTGCTACTATGGAGTACTATGTTTATTATTATTCAATGTAATGTCTGGACTTGTATTATACTGAAATACGTCACACTGGTATCTCTCGATATCCAGGACAATTTCAATCTTGTTGTGCCCTGTGATAACGTAAGTCTATCGTGTCCCCTGACTAATCACTTTGGACTAATGCTTGAACGTGAAAGTACATGCACATGAAATATGGATTGATAGTGATCTACAGAATCATTCCGAATGTTAGTGACCAAATTTGACACTCTTAATATCGTCGTCGAATTATTGCATTACAAGGAATAAATGCTAACTGCCGAAAGATAACTTCTCGCGCCTCGGAATTATCTGATCAGATCTAGACGAATGCGGCAGACAGGAAACTTGGGCACACAAGTATCAATGAATGTCATCTTCATTGAACCGATCTGTCAGTCAATTTGAACTATTTGTGATAAATGGATTCAGTTCATGAAGATAACAATGTTTAGACATCCTCCTATGATTGCTGGGAGGTCAGTCAAGGAATGCCATGTGATGTTGATGAAGCCTCCATGGATGCAGTCATTTGCAGGGCAGATGTTCACAGAAAATACTGCAACTGAACGTGTCGGATTGTTCAAAGTCTTCAGTAACTTCGTCTATACAGCAGCCTGGGTTCTACTTCTTTTTGACTCTCTTTGCCCAAGTTCTAATTAATGACAAGCTAAATTATCTCCTATTATTTTTACATTTCAAGTAGAAAAACCTTTAAAAATGTTGAAGCATATTGACGACTACTTTCTAATGCTCGACTTTTGAAGGTGTCTCACGTGGACAACTTTAGCAATTTTCCATTCTTGATAAAGTGAACATAGGCTTGTCACCAACGTGTTCTAAGTTTCTGTAAATTCACACGACAAACACATCAGGTTTGTATGTCTGTTCTGCGCCAGTAATCACGACTCCTTTCAACCGTTCATTAATAGACGGCACCTGCACTAACTGGTCACGAATGAAAGTTGATGACTATAGTTACATATAGGTTGTTGATAATCTTTATACGCAGGTACCTGCACCGATACTCATTTCTCATGATTCCATTGTCAGCTAACTTTGCCGTCTTTAGGGTTCGGTTACTAACTGACCAGCGGATATATTGCTATCAAAATTGATAGCACTGCTAACGAAAACGAAGCTTGATGATGGTTGAAACGGAATCACTGTCTTTAGTGATGTTTTTGGGTGAGCTGTAGGCTACCTCGCATTCTATTAAGGGCACAGGTTCCATTTCATCTTGCCCGTTCATACACGGGCACTATTTCATCTCGTCTGTCCTTGCAAGGGTTCCGCATGTATAGCAGGCTCGTTTTGTAAGAAATACGGTACTGATCATCTTTACCATAGAAATCGGTTCGATTCCTTAGCCAGGCGCGTATGATTGACGAATTTTCTTTTATGGACAAAAGATGTCATTCTCTTTTTCAAGACCAAGAATTAAAATATCCGTTTAATTTACCCAACACAACTTCTGGAGGGAGGCAACTAAATATTAGATTACTCATGGCAAGCGTCAGGAATTATATCCACACAGCTAGACACGAAACAACCAGAAAATTTGCACTTCTTGGAAGCTATTTATATCCTTAAGCAAATAATAATCATGAGATCACGATCAGCAACATCTAAAGTAATCAGAAGTCAACCTAAAATCGAGGCGTGAAAAACATTTTGTGTTTCTTCTGCAATTGAATGAATTGTACTGATTGTCGGAACTGCGAATGGGAGAGATAACGATCTGTCAAACATCTGCTATTGCAATCAAGCAGTGAGATTTTTGGGTGATTTATATCAAGACAAACTGAACCAATTCAAATTCTTAATTGCTAAGAAAACGGACTATTTTTGAGCGAGAATAATTATCACTTCTGTAGTGAAAAACTGAAGCATGATAAGAAAGTAAATTAATGGACTGTAAATGGTAAATAAGTCAAACTTTCTGTTCAAAGCTTGCCGAATTAAGAGTGGTAGATTATCTATTCACCTTAAAGCAAAACAGAAAATAATCGGTGTGTGAAATAAATTGTCGATAAGTTAAGGGATGCTTTTTACCCTTACATTTGTGATTACAATGATCTTTCCTTTAATGTCTTATTGAATTTCTTTCGTACATTAATACATATTATCTATTTGCTAAATGGTTGACCGTAAGATTATATAGAAATTATGATTGAAAATGGACCACCTAAATTGTATCAAACTTCAATCGATTCTCCTGTTTTTTCAATCGCATTTTACATTGATAAGCCATGCACCATTCGAGAGCTCATGTTCTGAGTTTTTTAATGAGCTAATATATGTTTCGTTTTCGTAATTGTTTAAGGTGGACAGAGGTCAAAATGTGAAAATCGCCTCTTTTAGAAATCTCAAATTTTCTATAAAAACATGTGAGCATGATTATGAATCAGACATTAGGTGAAAGGCCTTTCTCTGAGCAACTTTGAAAATGTCTGGAGTTTACTGAAGATACGGTATGTGGCGATCAAATCTTCCTGAAGATGGTATTTCTCGACTTCAAGTCTTGCTATGGCAAGAGTCAGAGATGTAACCGGTCCGGAATATTCCAGACCGGACCGGCGACCGGCACCGGTATACCGGCGTCCAGATCTTTCGATGAATATATAGAGTTAAACATTGTTGCCTATAACTTGATACCGCATAAGATTACAAGCGAATAGGCCTATCGTGAGGTCAGTTATGGAGGCTGTAGGCCGAAACCTGATGTGCGAGCCTACTAATGTACAGGCCTACGATGCACTATATTTAGGCCTTTATAAGCCTAGGCTAGGAACACTTAATTTGATTTTGTCTAGAGCTAGGTTTATGCAGCAGTTTCGACAAAGTCGAAGGCAACACACTCGGCGAGCACAGCATGGCAGCATAAGTGACTAAATGAAAACCAGTTCATAAGGAGTAGGACAAAAATGTCAAGATAGCCAATCACAGGCTGTCTATTGTTTTAGCGTTTGTCGTTGACCTTGCCGGTAGCCCTCCTAGCACCGAGAAACAGCCACTGTTACCTGAGAAGATCGCGCGCCTTGCTGGTGAAAGCACGTGATCAAGTCATCAAGCATCGAACGGGAAAGTGCGTACCGGATAGATATCAGAATTGCCTCCACAGAAGTTTTCACGCCTAGAGGAGAGCGCATACCGTATGTAAATGTGCCTTGAAAACGGCTGTTAAAATTAACAATTTGCTGATTGACATGATGGATTCAACTGATTTTTCAGACCGGACCGGCGACCTGTGCCGGTCTACCGGCGACCGGTTACATCTCTGGCAAGAGTGGGACAATGTAAATAAAATAATTAAATATTGAGTTGCATCCTCCGTTGAAAAATGGAAATAGACCTGAATATCTGCTTTTAAAAGCAGCAGTTATTAATTATTGCAGGTGCAATAACTTAGGCGATTTTCCAGTAGTGTGTCTAAAGTGATGCTTAATGAATGCCCGTCGAAATTTCAGCAACTTGCTAATTGCAAATCTCAAGAGTGGGGAAGTCTATATGAAAGTGTAATTAATCGATTGATCAAAAGCATGCCTTCCCGGATTCGACAATTCAGTGAACTTTCTGGTGAGGTTGCGAAATATTAGTGATCACCAGCGAACACACCATGGAACCTTTTAAGGGCAACTGATTCTGCAGAGTCACTAAACAACAAAGAAAATTTTATTTCAACTTTTATTTTTATTTATCAGCCAAATTTGTACCTGTAATTGGCAAAAGTTCATTTGACTGAGACAAAATTTAGGTGGTCCACTTTTTATGATCATCACTGTATAGTACAGTAATATTCGCAGCCCGCACGGTTATGTCGCCTCATTCGTAGCGGCGCCGACAAGTGATGATCCAAATTGTGCTCCTTCTTTACAACAAACGACTCACACGCACTGCAGCCATCTTTGTGCACAATAATTATACTCCTCCGATCACATGATGATTTACAAGTTAAGCCTACTACTGCGGATAATTCATTGTAACTTCCAAATCTAGCTTTAAGCTTACTGTGGCTACAAGTGTAGCAAAAACCAAAAGTGAAGAAACCGATTCACCCAATGGTGTCCTTGACCTGGAGTAAAACGTGACACAAATGGCTCGCTTCTTATCCGGTAGCCAGAACGAGTTTCTCCGGGGAAGGGAGCAACAGTTTCACCGCCGTGAAGTAGAGTAGGTTTTTCAGGAGGGGAGGAGAACCCCTCCACCTAGGCTTGTATTTCTTTTGTTTATGAAGCAGTGTAGCTAACTCAGGACAAACGCAAGAGATTCTATGAAATTGACAAATTTATGCCAATAATATGATGAAACGCTACTCGAAAAAAATTCAGCCTGAATTCTGGACTAAATGTGAATTGCCGATATCCTGCCGATTTAAAATTGTAAACAAAACGTGAAAACCCAACATAGAGAAATAGCAAGCCGATTTCGGTTCGGAGGTTCAGGTCGGGTTGGCACAATCTCTACCACAGACCTCCGAAATGATACACATGCAGAGAAGAGAAAAACGTAAGTTTGTATGAGGAAAGCGACCATCAAAGAAAGCGATCATCATTTCAAATTTTGTATCCTTTTTGTACTTAGCTAGCTTAGTCTTTTTATCGTGTATAACTTGACAATGGAGTCATAACTCCGAAATATTGCTTAAAAAGTAATAAAATAAAGCAATTCTATCAAACATCTTATTCAACAATCAGCAGCAAGGCTTACAACATAAATCATAAACTACAAAATTACTTAATGTTCAGATACACTTCACTCTATTGACCAAGTTTATTGTATTTGTGCGTCATCAAAGCCAAAGGAACATGTGCGATTAAATTCATTGCAACTCTGCACCAAGTAATAAATTAAAACAGTCCCATAAAACAGGATCACTGTTACATAAGGCTATTTCTTTGAACTGAGAACATCATTTTTACGTGCGACACTTCCATAATTCCGGGTTAATCGAATAAAAATATTTACAGCTCTCCGACCTTTCGAGTCATCCATATGATGTGGAAAATCAAAGTTATAAATAGAAATTCAGAGCTTCCATAATTTATCGAAACATCAGACTTTGCATTCGCTAATAACACGACGTCTGAGTGCAAAAAAGAGAAAATATGAATTATTGTCAGAATCATGCAATTTCTAATTGGTTGCCAAATTTTCAATTTACTTGCTTTAAACTATAACAGACCCTCGTAAAGTGAGACGATTAACTAGAATCAAAAAGAAGCATGCAAATGACTACATCTGAAAATCAAGACATCAGCTTAATAAACTGAATCAGATCGATAAAAATTTACTTCTTAGAAAATGAATAAAATGAGGATTGCTTTTGCAACGCTGTAAGTCGTTCCGCAGCCTTCTCCTACTGCCACAAAGAAGTGATGATTTGATCTGCCAATCGATCATGTTATGCATCGCTCTGTGTCAGGGTTTCCCGAAGTGTGGGGCGCCCCCCCCACGGGGTCATGACTCAATGGCTTCTGAGAATACTGCTTATCGTCTCACATCTGAAAAAATTCCGCAAACGCCTCAATGTTTCTTCAGATCTTCGGTTGCAACTTTCTCCGAAGAAGCCTGATTTTGGAAAGCTGTCCAAAGAGACTCATTTTTCTCATTGAGGCGCAACTTTTCTGTGCCAACGTTTTAATAAATATGCTACAGTTCCATTCCGGATGCTGCTTTCTTTTCGCTTCACCATGTACACTTTTATTAGATACACTGTCGGAGGTGATACCTTGTCGTAAATGCAGGAATAGGTATGAGAATGTGGTAAATTATGATCAATATCGATAACTGAACATCGGAATTTACGTCGTGTGGCGTCAACAAGTTCATAGTGGGGCGCGAGGCCGTAGTTGATAATTTCGGGAGAGGGGGGGGGCGAAAAAAGGTTGAAAACCCCTGGTCTATGTGATAACCGCCTCCGGATAAGTTGCAGGGCGTTTCTGAACTAAAGTCTAAATTTGCAAGGTTTGCATATACCTGCATTTACGAGTACATTGCTGTTAAGCCAGTTTTCTAATTCACGATGACTTGAATTCTGACTGAGTAATAAACAAACCTTTTTCAAGATTACAGAAACCTCAAACTTTGACAGCAACTACATACATGGTAAAACGAATAAACCAGGATAGTTATGCTCGAGAGAGGTAATGGTTAAGGGTTTGCATTATCTGCGCGAGTCCAATCTGGTTGGTGAAAGTTTCGAGAGTTATCACCATTTCTAACATCGAGGGCGATTCCTTTCTGGATGAAAGGTCAAGTGCATGACGCGTGTGTAAGAAGGTGCATGATATGCGGCACTGAAACATGGCCCATGAAAGTCGAAGATAAGCAAGGAATGGTGACAGCAGAGCGCAGAATGAGCCGCTGCATGATGGGCGTATCTTTGAAGGACAGGTTCGCTGCTTCCATACGTCTCCAGCTTCTTCTAATAGAAGACATCGAGAACGTCTTGAAAATGAACCGCTTTAGATGGTTCGGGCATGTTCTACGGAATCCAGATGACAAATGCGTCAAGAAAGCCTATGGCATGGGCCTATCGTGGTCAACGCCCTAAGAAGACGTAATGCGGAACGGTGCTTGCTGATTGTAAGGAGCTTGGTCTGAAGTGGAGTGATGCTACCAATCGTGAATTGTGGAGAAAATCCATTGGGAAAACCCGTCCTCCCATACAAAGAATGGATAATGGACGTAAAACGAAAAAGCAAAGAGCAAAATTAAGTAGGAAGCAACAGAAACAGATCCTGAAAACTGACATTATCCGCAGTCCAACTGAGGAAACAATACAAGCAGTCGTTTATGAAATTTTCTCAACTTAGGAAATTCACTTCTAAACAATCCTGGTTGTGACCCCAGTTGGCATAATTCTAAATACTTTCCAGATATGAGATAATAGACCAAGACATTGGATAAAAAGCGCTAACGGGTAATTCATAAATTACCATGACTGCATGTGGGTATTTTCGCTTCTATGTCAATTTCATATTCTTCTTGTTCAATAGCTATGCTGATCAGATTCCACAGGCATAGCTAGCTGCACAGAATTCAGCCGTCCCGGGTCGGTCTACCTCCAGCTCTGCAGAAAACCCATGAAACTTTCTGACGAGGAATGAGATATTTCAGTCTATAAGAAAAATCTCACGTGCCATTTTTACTGTATTATTTTTCGGTTCATCGCAGATTTCTCTCTTAGAATTGGCGTGTGTTTCCTGTCATCTGTATTCTGTTTTCTCTCAAGTCCACTAAGTTTGTTGATGCAGGATATTTGTTCAGACAATAATGCTTTCTCCCCAGTCCCATAGCACAACATTGAACGACCTCAGCGATGAGAATCGACCGTGACCGTAAATAATTACTCCCTGGAGACTATGAGAAACATCGTCTGACGCCTTATCTTACCTGTCGGGACGGAGATCGCCGAGGAACTCAGGAGCCCAGTTTATCAGCGCTGAAGATAACATTTTTTATTAACTCACGACTCGCGCGGGACTGGGAGATCAAACGTCTGTTTATCTTTCTCTAGATAGCAGCAATGGAACGCAGCAAGAATGTTATCAGCTAAACCTGACTCCTTTCCAGCGTTTTCCATGCTTGGAAGACAAATATCAGTCAGACGTGACCATCGTTTAACTTGTCTACCTTTTTGTATCTCTCCCAGGAGTGATAGAAGCATGTCATTCAAATGTGACCCGGTGACCAGGCGAACTACTAACTCTGAGATCCGAAATGCTAGTTGCAAATGCATTGCAGGATCAAAAGGAAGGCAACTTTCACAAGGACTTGTTGTCGAGGACATCTGAATGAGCCCCGAGTCAAATTGGGAAATCGACCGGATTTTTATGGATATCTATGTTTTTACAATGACGACTTTCTTTTAAAGTGCTGCTATCCACGTCAACTCCGGTGGTAAATCGTTCATCAAGAGATGCAAAACTGGGCAAGATACTGAGTCATCTACCTGAGCTTATCAGCTCCTAGCAATAGCTGCTTTTTTACTGTTTTCGTTTCACTTTTTTTTACAGAAATACAGTTGTCGCAAATCAACTTGAATGCAATTTGCACACTTATCATCCCGACATGTTACTGGTTTGCAATAAACAGGCAAGATGCAGAATCTCAGGTAAGATCGAGATCGGAGGTCCGCGTCCAGCCATAAATTTAGGAACATACTCAAACCACTATATTGACAAATCTGCAATGAAGTAGTTGTATCCGTGATATGGTTTGGAGAGTTCGGTGAATGCATGATGTGGTGAAAAATGCGGCAAACGTCCTTTGCAGTGGCGTTACTTGAAGAAATGCAGCACATGTCCAGTATAATACTTTATCCAAAAGATTTGGTTATAAAAAAAGAAGGCACTTTGTGGGCCCCAAATTAAGTAGTTATTTCTTTCACGCAAGCCTTCGGACTTAGTCGTTCGTCAGGCGAGTACAGAAAAATAACACTAAAATAAGACTGTATTCATCAGAGAAGGATTAAGCCCGAAAGCTCGCGTGAAGGAAATAATTATTTAATTTCAAGCCCAGCAAAATCTTTTCATTTTTTTAATCTATCATTAAGTGACTCGATCGGACCTTCATTACTTAATTTAACCAGGAGGGACTCACGTATCAAAGAAGCATCTAATGAGCAATTATTTGACTTGGAATCTGTTTCTCAAATTCAGTGTGAAGTAGCAAAGTCATCACATCAAATATTTCATTTTGAATACACAGAAGTTCATTGCAATGAATTTGAAGATAAGAAATGACATCAACTGAATCCGACATGTTTCTGTAGAATCGGAGGTAACCAAGAAAAATGCAAGCCATGATAGGACCTGTTGAATCAAGCCAGGTCTTCTTATTTCAGCCGCTTCATATACTGCTAATTGTAGTGTGAAATCTATGACAAAAATATATTTCAGTGAAGCATTTTCTTGAACATGTTCAAATTTGCAAACTGAATTAGCTCTATGCAATGTTCTCGTTGTCCTTGCATACACAGGGTACCTCACAAAACAGCCCAAAATTTGTTGTGAGGCCCCCTCTTGTTCATCTTCCCTCGAATTTACTTGTTGAAGGATGCGGCCTGCTGGTGATTCCAGATATTCGATGACATGGCGGCTTTCTGGTATTCCCATTCATCAAATGAGAATGTAACTAAATGTTCGGCAATTGTGTCGACATTTGTATTCATTTGCTTTATGACAACAATTTCCTATGCTAGTAGACGTCAATGTCCTTCTTTATATCCAGTAATTAATACGCGCACTGTGTGCAGGATAATAGGCGTGGAATGTGGAATGAGCGAATTGCTTCATTTTCTTTAGTAAATAGACCATTCATTTTCAAACTCGGAAGCTTTTTAGGAACTGATTGAAATTTGGATTTGCGCACCTGAGGACTGGTGGAAGTCTTCAGTAATAGGACGCCTCCTTCATTGAATAATTTTGAACTTCTGTTGTTTCGAGTTACATTACTGCGTTGTTCTTATTGACATTAGAAAACAGGCGCTTTACCAGGGAAGGCCAATGGGATGGGGGCTCACGACCCATGGACCGGGATGGACAAAGGACGAGAACCTGGTCCCACGTGCCGATGGTTTTCCGAGGAACCGATAAATTTTCAATATCAACTCTGCATGAAATAGTTTTTTATGGATATTTGACATTTTGACTATTTCAAAGCCTCAGATTAGCAAACTGCCAACTGAAGAGACTACCTGCCCTTATTAAGACATCAACCTCAAATGCTGAAGTTTGGGATTAGGAACCGCTGAGCACAATCGATCGTCACAAAATTCGATGTATGAATTAGTGAAGATGTACTCTAGCTGCAAGCCAAGTTTAATTCAAAGGACTTCCAGTTTGTATCTCAGAGGCGATGGCGCTTGCAACCATGCGTACACATACTTCGAGAAAGTAACACACTCATCCATTTTCAGCGGAAAATTGAATGTCACGACGCATTTCAAGTAATTTGAGGGCATGATTGGAAAGTCCAAGCGGAGGCGCACATTAAATGGACATCTGCATTATATATACTCAGATTAAAACGGATCTCAAGTTAACGGTTCCTAGACTTGCTGCCTCAAGAAAGTTGAGTTGCCGTACTTGGCCTATAAACTACGTGCGGTCTATGTATACTGCGCCTATCTATATATACCGACATGCGTTTTATCATTTTAATAACAAAAAGCCTTGATGTGAAATCCTCGCAGGATGAATTATTTTCAACTTTTTAACTTCGGATATGAACATGCATGTGAAAGTGGAAATTGAAAAGACTTTGTTTCCCGATTATCATTATTAGAGCATGCATTCATCAACATGCAGACTGACGCAACACACTGTTCAAAATCCGTAGTCTCGCAGGATCTCCATGGGTCGATAACCGATTAATTCCGTGTGTCGGGAATAAGAACTCGCCTCATGGACATCTCGCCCGAATACTCTTTGAACCAAACTCGGATATGAAAATACAAATACTATGAATAACAATAAATATATCAATCGCACCTAAAAATGTTTCCACAGTCAACTTTCATCTTTGTGAGTAGAATGTTCAGAAATCTCAATGGCATCATCATCTTTTCTACCACTTGGAAGTTATGGGAATTTATCACGACGAATTTCCACATGTTCATCATCAATCAGTGGCAGTGGTTGGACATTTAATTACGCCATCATTGATAGAATGAGTAATTACGTGACATGGAGAAACCAAATCAATTAGAAATAGGTGTGAAAATGTTTCCCTCGACTATGTAGATCAATTTCAGAGTTGTGGACCTCACACAAGGATCAGTTGACCGAATTACAGGACAGTTAAAGCCAGGATCTTGCATGTGAATGATGTAAGGAGATTTGAATCGGCGGTTTGATTTTTACCGCAGGCACTGATCAAAGCTTATAACTGCGATTAAGCGCCGTGGATAGAATAATACACCCAGAGGCTAAACATGGATCAAACATAGATGTTAAAAAATGTAAAACTGAAACCTCATTATCAACGTCAATACTCCCCGCTGGGCACTTGGACATTGTTGACATCCTCAGACTTCAGATGGAGGGGTAGTCCGGATGCTCTCTCCAAGATTGGATCTTGGGTAAGTGATACAAAAACTTGGGTTTTCTATTAATGCTGAATATATACAGATCAAATTACAAAAATTAATATTTTAATTTAAATCTAGGAGAGCTACAGGATAAGAGCATGAAGTTCTGATATTTTATCAAATTTCCACTGGATTCAAAGAATATTTCAAAAATGAAATACTTGTGATTATTATCTATTTCGTTCTGGGCTTGACAATGCCGCGCATTGAAAGTTCATACATGTTGTATCTACTGCAAGCTTACATGTATTTTGTTGCATCTGTGCATATTGAATTTTTATATATTCCGTATATTTTACATCTTCGCACCCTTAACTTTCTGCGATAGCCGACATTTATCCAAAAATAAATTCATTCCAATTTCGCATTCTAAATATGTTTAACCATAATATAGCTAAAACATATACAGCTATAATATTTATCAAGTTTGTTTATATTTCTGAATGATAAAATGAAAACAATGGATTTGCTAAGAGCAATTTGTAACTCAATCATAATTAAATCAAACATCTTCAATTAGTCAGTATATCAGAGTAGGCTAAATTAAAAGAAAATTTTATGACGTACTTAGGCTACTAATTGAAGTTATTGCAATAAAAATCGTTTTCCACTAATACCACACTTCTGATGGGCCCAATAGAAATTTTGGCCCGTAGAAGAATCTTTATGGCAGCACAAAATACAAAGAATGCACTTCGTTTCCTTGATTTCATTCATTCATTTAAACTTGGGCTGAGGTTTTTGCCCAATCTTGCTCTCTCTCTCTACCGACCTCTAATAACACTTTCAGGGTTCGAACGCTATACCAAGAGATCGCTAAACCAACCACCAAGGAGTTTTGCCATGGAAAGATGAACGAAAATGCAAAATTTAACACTGAAACCAGTGCTCAATGACTACTTTACTTCACTATTTACTTTCATATTTTTGACAAATGCTAATGGTTGAACCGTAATTCCGAAAAAAGTTATAATACTTCAAAGATATCAGTTCGATACTTCCACCAATCAGAGTCATAGTATGATCAGTATAACGCATGCATTTGGAAATTATTTGCAGATAAAAAGCTGTAAATAGAGACCTTGCGGCTAACACGAATAATTTGTCATCAAGATTTATGCTTTCTTGCGCGTCAATAAACTTTTACGCATTATTAAAGCGCGAATGCTAAAGCATGACTGGAAAGACGTTTTTACGACAGTATATGCGCATGTGCAAGCCTCCTCTCTCTTTTGTGTAAATTCGCTGTTTGTTGCAGCCATGCACTTGACAAGCATCAAGAGATCTAAGAGGTCCAGATATGCTGACTGTACAACAAAACCAGGGATGCGGAGTCCTATCATTTTGATAGGACTCCGACTCCGGGGGTTGATAGGACTCCGTAGGCAAGTATATAAGCTTAGTTTTTTGAAACATTAACTGGTAGTCTACATCACAGATCATTATAGGCTTTCCTGAATCGATATTTAGTGATCATTGCTGTATCAATTATCAATCATTTTCGATGAAAGTTGATCAAATGTCGCTTTAAGTTGGATGCATGCGACTCGGCTCCTCCCATCTTGTTGATGTGTGCTTCACACAGTTTTTCTCCAGTCTCTGCCAGACAGGAAAATCCCCCATCCATCTCAAAAAAATGAGTACACTTTCGATTTTAATAAGCGCTTTAGAGGAGCCATCACACACGATTAACGTGAGGGTAAGAGGTGATGTTCTCAAACATACTGGTATCTCATTTTTGTCTCTAATGTGACCTTTGATGCGCAGGTGTGATCGAGGCTAGAAAGGCTTGTCTTCTCTACTAAACCACCGACTGAAAAGACAATCTTTTTTTTCACTATCACTGTTCATTCCCTCAACTATTACAAGCTTTGCATGTACTGCTGTCTCTGTACTTTTGTTTGACGGAGAAAGTTGACATCAAGACAATGACAGCTATGCACGAGAATAAATGATTTGCTTGTGAAGCTGGGACATTCCCATAACGACGTCTAAATGTTTCATAATTTTAATAAACTTATAGTTAATAAGACTTAAGGTTTGTCCTTAAGACAGGTGGTCCGTTCCCACCGGCAGACATTAAACGTTCAAGGCGCGTCAAACTTTTGACTATCCTAGGACTACATTTTAGAGCCAAACTTGACGAGATCGGTGTGGCGGACCTTCCCACTAGTCCATTTTTCAATCAGCGCTTCTAAAGCGGAGCTGGACCTTACCCCTAATGGTCCTTTGACTTGTGATCCTCGACAAATGCATGAATGCATGAAGGTCTTTAAGCACAAAGACTTGACGGATCTGATTGCGTGCCGGGCGGACCTTCCCGGGGGTCCATAACATAGCGCTATACGGGCTGGACTTCACTCTTAAGTGTACGAGATCGTACAAGGCCGCTTAACAAGTGATCTCCTTGGTCAAAGTTTCAGGCTCGATTGATTAGGAACTTATATATAAATAGACACTTAGTAATCACCATGTCAACCCCATGGAGACCAGTAACCGACACAGTCCATTCATCACACTAGGGTAGTTAGCGATAAAAAAAAACGTTAAAACAAATAAAACAATAGCCAGTCGTCAGCAGGTACCCGCCTGGTCGCGTTTCGGCCCCTCTACCTGAACGCTCAAGCCCAGGCGGGCGGGGCCCCGCATAAACTTATATGCGGCTGGCATTCTAAAATCAATACAGTAATGATATGTGTAATAATAAGTAATACTGATAGTAATAGTAAAAACAAAAACAAAACAACCGCAAAAGACGGATACAACCAAACAAACTAAAATATATGTGTGAAATACTGAAATGGTATAACCAATAAAAAAATTGCTAAGAAAACAGTGTTAATTTTATTGTTTAAAATGCGCACTGCGATGTCAGCTGCCTGGCTGAGAAATATCCAAACTTGACTAGAAAATTGTTATGATCGGTTAGGATTTTCTCAGTACATGCCTTCATTTTAGACTTACAATATCCTCTGCCTCTCATCACAAAAAGTGTCATATTAATTCGTTTAATTAGATCTTCAAGATGCGAGCAGATGCGACAATAACGTAAAACCTGGCCGGCAAATACATTAATTCCCATGTTATAAGTATCGCACTGTCTGGAAATGTTAACAGAACAACAGGGAAATCAAAATCTTCCACTTTATGATATATTGAGGTTCGAAGACCGTCACTACTAGATTGAAGTCTCACATCGAGGTAAACAACGGCTTTATCATTGACTCCGTTTCTATCTGCAAGAAGCTCCACTGGGTAAATTTTGGAATTAAGGTATTGAAATGCTTGTAATTTATTACGCATATATCGTCTATATATCTCGAAGTGTTTGACAATAATTTAGCTAGTCCAAACTTTTTATTTTTAACCATTTGTTTCATAAAAGCAAATTCGCAATTTAACAGAAACAAGTCGGCAAGTAAAGGACTGCAATTCCCTCCCATTGGTACTCAATATGATTGTATTATATCATTTCGGGTCTAGTCATAAGCCGGAGTCTGGAGTCCTATCATTTGATAGGACTCCGACTCCACATCCCTGAACAAAACATTAAGAGCAGAGGTATCAATTCAACGAAAGAAGTTAGAATAGACTATTTAAATACTTGAGTTGCATCCTCCGTTGAAGAATGGGAACAGACGTGAATAGCTGCCACTTCATCCAACATCAGGAATCATCAGCAGGCTCTCAAATCTCTCAACATCAACACAACACAACTCCCTATTTAAAGTTGCAGAGATGCCCGGATAACTTTGAGAAAATTAGTGAAATTTCGAAAGGCATCCATTAAATATTGGGAACAATAATGGGAACGGTCCCATTTTCCAGCCGAGGGAGCAGCTCAATATTTGATTCTTCTATTTCACATAGTGTTTGCAAAGAGCAGCATTTATCGATTATTACAAGCGCACTAACTTAGGCGATTTGCCAGTAGTGAGACAAAAGCAATATTTAATGAATGCCAGCCGAAATGCTATGATTCGATTGGCTTTTATCACATTTCTATGCTTTCTCATTTAATGCTAACGGTAGAAAGCACAGAAATCTATGTTGAAAAGAAGAAGTCTGTATGCGATGTATACAAATTTATGAAACAATCTGCATGTTAATTGTGCATCTCAAAATAAAAACATATGAAATAAATGCAGTGCCGGAACAAGTGTTGTGTCAAATGCTTTATCGATGTTGATATAGTTCATCAATAGTCAAAGGAAAATTCTATCCAAGTCCGATTTCACATCGTTGTTATACTATTCCACTTTCTTCCCATCAGAAGTAATGCGTTATCTAATTTAAAGCATGATTAACGTGCAACAGGTTTGTATGAAAACTGAAACTGCTATCAGAGGAGGAATTACTTTTCCACCTGCCTACCCATTCATTCTGAACAGGGTCGAGTCCGAACTATTGTCATTTAGAAGTGTAATCTGTTCTCAAATTTCGATGTGACTACGAGAAGTATCGCAGAGGAATTTTAGACATTCAACAACACAAAATTGAGGGGTGGAGGCATCACATAGCCGACATGGGGCCTGACCATGTCTGCATGGACCACTACTTCTGCGGTCAATGTCCGAACTCACCTCGACTGTAGACATCGTCTAGGAGATCAGGAGGAGCAGCGAGTAGGATGAGCAGACACGAAGTTGTGCACACGACGAGGATCGCAGAGCTCCGACGAGTGGCGCGTCGACGAGGACAGAAGAAATTCACCCGGGCCATCACCAGCTCACTCCGCCACCGCCGCCGTACGCTTGACAGCTTGGGAAGAAATGAGAGAGCGAGAGAGTTATCAGCGAACTGTCCCGCCGATTAAGTCGCGTAGCGAAGCGGCAGTGCATTAGCAGGATAAACACGTGACGGATAAGAGCGCGGCGAGCCCCGAGGATAAACATGACGGGCGATGGCGATTTCGATGCGGGCGACCGACGTCCATGCGGCGCCAACGTCCACCTGACCACCTGTGCGGGGAAATCGCTGTGTCGAGTGACGATGGAGATTTATCCGAAGCTGACCGTCGTCCTTCTTGTCGAGGGGATCACGGCGCAGGGCAAGCAGAACATACGCTAGAAATCTCAAAGTTGTTTTTACAGAATGAAGTGCGAGAATGTTTCAATGATTGTCACCTTGTTAATGAAAACTGTACACACGTTTTATCAATGACGACATGAATGTAGTCGCCCAGAAATCTAATCGATAATATCTTTAGGAAATGAGGATATGACTTCTGTTCAAAACTAGGGATTATTTGCAGGAGCGTAGACAGGAGGGGAGACTTTTAAAATTATAGGCATATTAATTAATAGTCTTACATGATAAATTAGGCTGTTACGCAATATCTACATGAAACAACGCTTTATGCGTCACGAATTGTAATTGAAGCTTTTTATGTTGAATTATATGTTATTTGCAACTTTACCGGTCTAAGATCAAAAGATTGTCCGACAATTAGTGTTTTATTGATAAGATAGCTTTCAGTAGATGCATATATTTATTGGGGGCAGGTTGACCACTTCAGGAAGACCGAAAATCGGATCATAAGTCTGTCCGTCAATGACGTCACATAGATTTTAAATTTTGATGATTTGACTATAGTAGTACTTATCCAAATGAAATGTATACTAAGAAAGACATAGAATATCATGAAAAATTTCATATGTATTCCATCATCTCATATAAAACAAATTAATGTAGGTAGTAATTCAGTTAAATGCTGCAAAAAAAATGCAAATACGACTCTCAGTCATGTCGAGAAAGTTTTAACAATAAGCTGAATGAATCGGCAAATATCAAATTACAGAATTAACTACATGTAGCACATTTGCAAAATAATTGAAAGAGACCATTGAATTTAAAATACCAAAACAGTAATGAATACTGGAACAGTTACTACATGCACGTCTGCTTCTTTATGGAAAGCGGAAAAATATGAAAAACAGATTGCACAGTTGATTGACTTATACAAAATAATTATCATATCAAAATTTTTTCTGATCAAATACTCAATTCTAAAATGAATGGTCTCTGTCCCTTATTTCGCAAATTAACTACGATTGTTGAGAAGTTTATATCATTCACTTTGTAAATCAAAGCTATTACAACACGTCATGCTAATAGACTCAAAAACTGCTCAGAAATATTGGTCGCTAATAAACACACGAAAAAACAAGTAAAATGTTGAACTTCAACAAAAAAGACCACGTAGTCGTATGAAGTAACCAAAAAAGTATTGTAGGATCTGTGGCAGATCGATATTATTCTAGATTAAATTGAGCCTCTACGAACAATTGAATGAAAATTTTAATTTTTTATGATATTTCTGTAAATTACAGAATAAATTAATTCAATAAACTGCTCAATTTTTATTTTAGGGTAAGTAGTAAGAAAAAACCCATGAATTACATAATTGGCAATTTCGGACCATTTCGGACCTTCCCCCGAAATTCTGACCAAATCGGACCAAGTGGTCACCCTGATTGGGGGCATATAATTTGGTGAAAGTCGCTTTTTGAGGTCAGCGGTTAACTCCTATGCCTCCTTTACCTTAAAATGCAACACGGAACTCTTATTAATCTCTTTACCGGCTCCAATATCATTTTACCACAACTGCACCGCGTCAATAATTCACAGCTATTTTCAACATTCATACTTCATGCTGTCAGCCACTTAACACCAAGAAAAAAGTGACGTGTTATTTTTACTGCAATAAGCCCTCACATCGTGAATGCCAATGATTCGCAAGTTTACCATAATCTCATTTCAACAAGATGTATTCAACAGAAAAGCGCAACTTGAATGAAAATCTAAGATAACTACATTCCAGGATAACAGAAGGCCTTTAACGACCCTAGACACAAGTTTCAGATGAAAATTTTGATAAGATTGCTGGCCTGTCGGAATTTCGTTAATTACCAAAACAATCACAAACATGATTCCAGTTACGAAGTTTACACTCAGTTTCCTTTTTTCATGTTAAAAGCTTTTTCACCTTGACGTTCTATGAACACTCAAATGATGTTCAGATTAAAATTTGATTCATAAAGCAAATACTTGTGTGATTCCTCTGATCAACTGAGTTCTAAAGAATTCTGAAAAGGATATTTCATGTTATAAACCAATTCAAACCTCAGCATGAAGAAGATGGAATGAATGGAACGTTGAAATATGGAAGAGTGCACGAATGAGAACAAATCGAAGAATTATAATCGCGGGAGTTCGAGTCCTTGGTTAAAAATACATACGCACAGCTCTGTTGTCTATTGATGTACGAAAATGTGATTTAATCAATCTGATGAAACGGGCAACTTAACTTAACACACTGGCAGCCTCTATCGTGCCAACTATCCTCCACCAAATGCTGTTTGCGATCTTTATAAGTCCACTATTCGTCCTCTGAAGTACTGCTGTTGCTATCGATGCCGAGAGGTACATACAGAATTCACATGCTATCATGTGAGCTTAGAAAATGCACGCATCTTATTTTCTAATCTTTTGATTGAGTAACCGATAACATCCTTCATGGCTCTGACGCACCAGAGATGAAAATACTGTCAAGATAAGATCATTGTTCGCAATAAGATAAGTAATGGTTGGCTAGGGCCTAACCTCCATTTTATGTGTTACCTGAGGAATCTTTGAGCTGAACTCGTGCATCGACACTCTCCACGCAAATATCTTCCAATTGTACACACATGCACGGCACCTTTCCTCGCGCAGATAATTCTCTCCGATTGGCCTGTAAATGCAGAGAAGTTTGAACTGAGAAAAATGAATTCAATGAACCAGATGTTCAGAAAACATAGAACAACTTCGTGAAATACCATGCCAGCATATAATGGGATATAATATATAATAATTTCCGTAATAATATTAATATATAATTAATCGCATATTATTATATAATATTATGTTATATAATAAAATAATACAATTTCCGTAGCACAGTGGTTAAGTGCTTGGTCTAGCGATCCTTTGGTCCTGAGGTCGAGCCCCGACAGTGTCACTGGAAGTCGGCAGGAAGGACATCCGGACTAAAAGTACCTCAACGCTCCTCAAAAGTCTGGCTGTGTCATCACCGTCCCCAGAGGGAATAGTGACGCTAAAGCTTCATCATCATTCATTTAATGATGTTCTGCGCATAATTTTGTGTTAGTGGTGCTCAACTAGTTCAATTTGCAAGGGACCATCAACGCAATGGATTTGATGTTGGTCGCTTAAAGGAGTACACGCAACCTATGAAACAATTTTCAGTAAAACGATTAAAGCTTGCATTCTTAAAGTTGCTTTAGCTTGACTTTTGGCTACACAGAAGCCGCTGCTGAGCATGTCCTCTCATGTGTGTTAATCAGTGTTTCAACTTAAGCAGGGATATTATTTGACTGATTTCATTATGATAGAGTAAACTAAATTTTAGAAAACTCGGTAAACTGATTTGTTTCATAAATTCGTCAAAATGACCGTGAAAATCAGTGAACTCGATTACTTTGTGCATGTGTTGCTCATGAGAAACTCCTATACCGCTGTTTTTGAAGCGTACATGTATACTGAACAGGCAAAATGTTTCGGTCAGCTCTCATTCAAGTACTACGCTGAACTGAATAGCAAACATAGAATAACGAAACGAATACACATCAGATTGACAATGACATTGTAGCAATAACAAACAGCAGCACAATAGACATCATATGGAAAAGTGTCTGCTAAATGATGTGACTACCTAACTGTCTACAAATAACAATGACTCCGAATCAAGACCAAGAAAAGGACTTAGAAAAAAAATTGGAAATAATGCCAGTTAAGTAACGACGGACGATATCGAAGCAAAGTAAATGCAAGAAATACAAAATTAAATAATATATAAATAAGTAGATAAGTATATAAATATAAATAAGATAAATAAGTAGATTTGAAAAAAAGACTTCATCTATATTTCTTTTTATCTATAAATGCTGGAAGGGATCAAACTTCTTCCGAAACTCCTATACTCAGATTTAAAGCAATCTAACGGCCAAACCTAGGACCTGATACATTGTGAAGTGAATGCCACATGAACAAAGTAAGTGACTTTGAAATCCCTCCGGAATCCGACGAAAAACATGCTGCTCATATGATTGAAACAAGAGATAACCACTGAAGTTACATGCCTGCTTAACGGTGATAAACTTAACTGCATCAGTGTGATCATCTACGTAAGGTGTTGGGAGTTGCAATGTTTTCGTGAACACATTTCGCTTGTGGCAAGCTACTACATTCACATGAAAATTCTCATCCTATGTATCTCTTTTGATGATTAAGACGGTTACGAAATGGCTAAACACATAAGGATAAGGATGGGAATAATTGGAGGTCAACTGCAACTATTGAAAACAAGAACATAAACAGCTAATTTAAACAATTTGAAATATACATGGAGAGATAGAAAAAGAAAGATAGAAAAAACAAAATAATTTAAGAGGCACTACTGCAAGTGGATAAGTTAAATCAGTACACTACAAGAAGCCGAAATACACTCTTTCTGAACACACAGAGTAGGTATCAGCGATTTTACAGCGACGCCTGCTATCATATAAAGTTCGCATTGTGAGCGGCACCTTTCCACTGCTTCGAAGACTTTCACCAAAGCATTTGCCTTGCAGTGACATGCTTGGTAATTGCTTCGTCACGTTGGATGCTGGATCGCTGTTTGATCGAGGCCGTGGTGTACCTGCTGATAGCCACTTCGGTAAAATTCTCATTCACACGAACTTGTAGAGTCTTCACACACCTCCCCGTGTAGGCAGCTCAACAACAATTAATACACAATACGTAGAATGGCATCCCTAGGAGCGTTCGTGGCCCGTGCTAATGTAGGTTGTCTTGTAACCGACCCGGTAGTAACGATAGCAGATCTCTACAGCCTTCGAGATGACAGCGGAAATCCTTGTGGATGCTGTCATCTTAAGAAAGGAAATTCATTTCACAAATAACAAGCTTAGAACACAGTTACTGAACAAGATAATGAAAGAATTGAGACCCATTGGATATTTTGTATAGAAATAAGAGCTTCAGCATGTTTTCGACGAAGCCTTTCGTACCGTTCTATTTCATGTCGTACACGGTTGTGAGAGAACTTGATGCACATCTTCTTGACGGTGTTGGATTACAGCTCAATCTACAGTACAGAGACGGAAGACAAGACAATAGGACAGAATGATAACAATGACTTCAATACTATAACATAGCAGTCAAATGTAGAACAATAAAAAGAAGGAAACTAACACCACGGCAAATGCAAATCCATTACGGACTCCTTTTGAACACAGAGATCAAGAGAAAAACATTTAATTCTGATTGCTTCATAAACAAGATAATGAATATATGATGAGATCATGAACAAGACAAGTTAGAAGTTTTCATGGTGGGTCATTACTAAAAAAGAGATCGGGACGGAAAAGTTAGTCAAGAAAATGCTTTGCCAGTCAAGCGGATGCTGAGAGCGTTACCACGCAAGACGGCTATCGCAATCCTTTGCTGAAGCCATAACGTTTCTCGGGTGTCGCCCGTGGCTTCGGAACGGCGGTGTCGGAGCTGTTTGATAAAGTGGCTTGTGGATTTCCCACATACACCAGTGGTTTCAACCGCTAACTACTTAAGTCCTCTTAAGGGCAACCTAAGATGCAATCGCTTCTTTTCGACTGTGACGGGCTTTACAATGTTGGCACAACACCTCCGGATGAACCATGCGGGTATCTATTCTTGATCAAAATATCCTCCAGAGCAGCTTCTTTCTATGATACAACAGGGAGACCAAATCTTCCTCAGGTGATAAAACAACGCACGCCCAAGGTTCACCTTATAGCGCATTGGGCAGAATGAGGAGAAATAAGTGTAATAAGTTCAGCAAAAGAATTCTAATGTAAAAAGCGGATGCCTACAGAATACAAAGCATTATGTAAATTGGCACCTACAATTTTCTATTTAAATCGTTCAATCAAGATTATGTATTTCATAAGTCTTATTTGCGTTGTGAGTAATTCCCACCATTTTAATTATCTGTGATTTCCAAGAAAAACGCATAAATTTTGTTAACATTATTATAACTTCAGAATACCAACTAGAAATTCACAAAAATCGGCTCCATAAATGTGAAAAATAATACAGCTGCCAAACTTAGCTTCAGTATTATATTGAGTTGAGGTTATATTAAACTACTTTGATTAAACTGATCAAAACCACGCAATTTCGAAAACTTTTCAGTAAGTAAGGAGTCTTTCCGTGACATTCATGATTAAATCTAATCTTTATTTCAATCGCATTAAATTTAATTAACGCACATATTTATTGTGTACTTATATACAATAAATATGTGCGTTAATTCAATGAAATATGCTAAGGGAAAACAGCTACCTAGAAGTAGAGATAGAAGAAAGTCATAGTTGCCAACAGAGGATGTTCTCACCTTGTCGATGACGGCAGCGATGCAATTCTTTCGCAAAACTGGCCAAAGAATGGGCCCAATATCTGACTTAGCCATGTCCCACGCGTCATCACTTTGACTAGCACTCTGACTTGGTGAACTCTGCACTTGTGATTGAGATGGGCGAACCTGGAAAAAATCATTCGTTCAAAACAACATGTACTATGATCAATCAATATTGATTTTTTCAGTTCGACAGGAGGACAAGAAAACATGGAGCACTACCTTAAAACAGCGTTTGTTGCAGTGTCAAATGATAGCTATACAAAGTGGATTGACAAATCTAACGAATTAATTAACTACAATCAGTTAGAATGAGTTGACTTGTCCTTGAGTTTCATGCTCATGTTAGATGGCTTGCTGATGGTGAACAGTCTGCAGCAAGCATCTCTTATCCCTAAAAATATTATTTCATTTTCATATTCATCAGAGTGTAATGAAAATGGCTGAATAATGGGAGAATTTAGAATGATTAAATGTATAAGAATGGTTGCTACACACAGCCTATGACTAAATGATGATTTCAATTTTTTCTAACTCTGATGATTTGATGATTTAGCGTCACTATTCCTCCGTACTGGGGGCTTGGACTGTGCTGACACAATCAGACTTTAATCCAGATGCCTTTCCTGCAGACTGCCAATGACACTTTCGGGACTCGACCTCTGGACCGAGCGATAACTAGGTCAAGTACTTCACAACTGTGCCATGGAGACCAACCAAGTCCGGCGGATAACATCCATCTAGAAACGCTACAAGTTATGAATGATTTGAACGGAGTATTTTCTAAACTTTCAATGAAGTCACTGTGTATTCCCGAGATCAAAGTATTTTAGCCTCTTGAAACAGATACTCTCAGATTTTTCTAATTTTGTCCATACTGAACGCATTCCCCACAGGAAATAACTCTTTACATTTTGCACTTCGTTTCATGTACAGAACGTCATTTCTTTATTGACAGAATATTCATAGATGAACCTGATAAATTCGATTACTAATCATATCCACCTAAATGGATTCTTATCAAATACTTACAACAAGTGGTTGGGTCTGTTATCGCATCTGACATTTCGAATCAAGCGGGAAGGACTTGGTGACATTGGCCATCTCGATCATTCTTTTCTCTTCCTTTCTTTCTAAGGGAGAGTTCCAGAACATCCATTCTCTAATTGCACCAACTTCACTTCTAAATATGTCCTTCTTAATCGCTATTCACCAATGTTTGTATTTACTGCGGCAACGACGCGATAAACATTAACCTCGTGAAAAAATATCAATTCAAAAACAGATGGGAAATAGAGGAAAATAGAGCAATGGAGACATCAGAATGTGTCCTTCAAAGGTGACAGATGTGAAAATTTGGATTTTGGACTATTCGAAACTATTTGCTTGATGGAAACCGCTTGGAAATCACAATATCATTTACCGTATATATTAATGCACATCGAATTATTTCAACCCGACGATTCTCAACGATTAATGATAACTTTTACATCAATTCATTAGTTCCATTTCAACTTTACTTATTTCTTTGCATAGTTTTTTGTATTTTGAGACAGGTTCTCCTGGTTTGACATTTTGTATTAATACGGGACCAGTCCTAATCAGAACTGATCATTCCAACACTTCACAATATCTACAATATGAAGGTGATGCGAATTCAAAATGCTCACAATAATGCATATGAAGCATTCATAAGGAAGGTTCTAAAATGATATTATAAACCTTCTAAAGGATCCTTCAATGTATGAGGATGTCGCTAGTATCTCACCCCGCTACATAATACCATATAGAAATCCATGGACAGATGGATTCTTTTTCTGATGGAGTTCAACTAATGCACTGTAAAGGAATATCTGTGATGCAGCAGAAACAACGGTGAGAAACAATTAGACATTATGGCTAATAAAATTGTTCATGTTCTATTTCATGAGTAAAACCTAAATATGAAGCTTAACTTGACCAGCGACAAAATTTGGCCTAAGGAAAATCGGTAACCCAAGTGATACAGGAAAACATCAGGTGTCTAACAAAAAATATCATTATTGCGTGATAGAAAACAACCTGTCATATTATATCACAAATTCTATGAATGTCGTAATCGTCATCTGTTGACTACCTCACTTAAAGTTCATGATCGTAATCGGACGCATGTTTTGCGTATCAAAAATCGTTTTTCTCAAATCAAAAAAAGTCAAAAAATTGGATAACAGTTTTCAAGTTTCGCTTATCTTCCGAGCCAACAACTTCCGAAGGTAATCTCGTATATGGAATCCTAACTCATTCTGACTTAGTAGCTTCCTGCGTAGTCTTGTTATAATGAATTAACCACAGAATAAGATTCATCTGCGCGTGTCTTCGGTTTCCTAGAAAGGAAGAATTGTATGCAACCTTAATATCGAAATGGCACATCACAGAATTAGACAACTTGCTGTTTCTCGAATGGATAATTCGTGTATCGCTTGCTATTGGAAATGGCAAACAATAAGCTGCCAGCAAGAGGACACCAGAGCCAGTGAGAGATGCGTGCGTGCTGTGATATCACTTCGCACACACCAAAACACACATCGCTGTCTAACATTCGATTCAGTGTATGCACTATGCAGCAAGGAATGCTGAGAAGACGATGGTGAAATCATCCAGTGAAATAATTTTCATACGCCTGCTACTTTCTTTAATAATGATCGGAAGGGCCAACATTATGTAGAAAACTTGTGCGCGATGATCTGAATTCTTCGAATCTGAAGGAATTTTGGCAATCGAAGCACTTTGCTGGAACGCACATTAATCCGCAAGCGACGCATGACCTTTTTTCCTATCTCTATAAGGTATAAGGAATTCCCTTTTGCCCACTTAATAGGTTCCTCGATGTGCCGTCTATTTCGTATTAATCACACTTCTAGCAAACCGAAGCAGATAAACAAAATATTGAATTCTGTGGAACTAACAGTTGTTTTTAAACAAGTAACCTGACAATTGATAAATTTATCAAATCTCAACAGATGTAACCACCACGAGACATGTTTCGGCCTGTTGGGCCTCATCAGTCGTGGGTAGATTTGAACCAGCGACGTTGGAGCTAGAGGACGTGCAAGCATACCCTCTAACCACAAGGCCACCGGACCATCTGTTGAGAGCGTGAATTAGCCAGGAAGGCACTGTTTTAACGCAGGCACGTGGAGGGCGGACTGCTTTCTGCAATCACTTAATACCGCATCCGAGATTGAGGCGCTTCACACAGGCTGCGTGAAGCGCCTCAATCTCGGATGCGGTATTAAGTGATTGCAGAAAGCCACAGAATTAGACCGGTCGTCTCTTCTTCCGTTTGACTAGAAGGGAAGCATTGGAACATGTAACGTTATTGAAATGGCACAATCTCTTGACTAAATACCATAGCAATCGAACAAGGAGCAGCCAGTTCAACATTAAACACGCCAAATTGTGCAAAGTTTCAATGACTGTTATCAACCGGATCACACAGCAAAGAGACACAGACGATATCAAGTTCTACAGAGAAGTTTGTGAACGTTTTTTCATGCGCCTGTTAACTTTTTTAAAATGATCGGAGAGCCCAACATTATCGAGAAAACTTTTGCGCAATGATCTGAATTCTTTGAATCTGAAGGAATCGTGGCGATCGGAGCATTTTGAAGGAATTCAGAGCAATCCGCAAGCGACGCACGACTATTTTTCCTATCTCTGTAAGGTATTAAAAATTTCTTTTTGCCCACTTATTAAGTTCCTGCATGTGCCATCTGTTTGAATCAGTTTGCACTTCTAGCAAAGTGATGCGATTAAACAATCTCATTCTGTGCAGAAAGCAGTCCGCCCTCCACGTGCCTGCGTTAAAGCAGTGCCTTCCTGGCTAATTCACGCTCTCAACAGGTGGTCCGGTGGCCTTGTGGTTAGAGGGTATGCTTGCACGTCCTCTAGCTCCAACGTCGCTGGTTCAAACCTACCCACGACTGATGAGGCCCAACAGGCCGAAACATGTCTCGTGGTGGTTACATCTGTTGAGATTTGATTAAGTTGTTTTTAAATACGTCTTGATTAAATTGCCCTGAAAGTTTTGACTTAGCTGCTTTTTGTAACCCTCAATATACTGGCTTTCAATGCTATGGTGTCTGTTGGTAAGAAGCATTTTCGCTGACTTAGGACAATCTGCAAAAGCATCACTTCTACTAACGTTTACAGTCCAAAATTTTAAAATTATTGAAATATTCGTTGATCAATCTCTTTTGTTCATGAATAAATGTGAAAAGGTGTTGAGGTCCATGCTTCACATTTTGGACTCCTAAATTCAGATTTCTATGGACGCGTCTCGGGAACTTCTCCTTTTGCAAAGCCATACGCAACTTTTTCACAGTCTGAAAAACATCATCAATATAATCCACGTAGCACTTAAAGCGACTTTACGTGATCAGCTATTGTACACAACAGCCCACAGATAACATTGAAAGCAAGGCTGCCGACCCTTATCGGCTAAAAATCGAGACACAAAATAACATCTTTTCTTCCATTTTATACGTGACTATAGCATTTTGATGTGTGTTTTGTTTTTCACCTGTTTTGTTGGACCTAACCTGGTAATAATTCTTATATTTCGTAGACTTAAAAACGTATCAGTTATGAACTATCGAAATTATATGAAGAGAGAGGTATCTGCATCTTATTAACGACTATTTCCGTTTCGTCACCTCCAAATCAATCGATTTAATAAAAAAATATGATCTCGTACAAAGATAAAAATAAACGTATTGTGACTAGCAAAAATCAAAAAGTGCGAATTGGTGTCGCGTTGTACGATTTCTTGAGTTTATACAAATAGAGCGTTTCTCTAAATTGTTACACTCATTTTTCCCAAAAAAGAGATCGAATGTATATTTTGTATCAGTGAAAACAGTATTTCAAAGGAAGACAGGAGGCCTATGCACGTGAAATACTAAGGTGAAATAAAGTGAAATACTCTTAAAAATTGACTGTTTAGGCCGGAGGCACACAGAATAAGCCAAGAGCCGTAAGCCATAAATCATAGGTCATTTTGACAATATTTTTCTCATAGACGCAGGCAGAAGAAAATTTATGATATTTTTGTTATCTTTGTAAGAGCATAAGGCACAAGCATAAAGAATAACGCGTCATATCACGACGTAGGCTCTATTGAAGATCATGAGCCAATGATTCTCAACCAAGTGACGGCTTATGACTTATGGATTATCGTGTGTGCCTCCGTTATCAAAAGCGACTTATGGCTTGTTCCCTTGTGTGAGACTTTACATGTAGACACACACTTGCTGCTACTTACATCTGAGCCACCTCAAAGACCTCTGGTACCGGTAGGAGGAATATCGCAGAGACCCGAAAATTTAATGATTATGACACAATTGGAGACCGATATAATTTTACTCCAATTTGCATTGAAACTATGGGGCTCATGGAGAGAGCGCTGCAAAATTGATCAAAACGGTTGTAAGGCAGCTGACTACGTTTACCGATCAGTAAAGGGCAGCTACTTAACTCCAGTAATCATTGAACGTTGCCATTCAAATCGGTTACGCAAACATCGCACTGGGTTGCATCCCAAAAGGTCAGGCTTTGAACACCATTTTTTGACCTCTAATTTGACTTAAAACGTTATCTTCGCTTAACTTCAGGCATATCCCTTTCTTTAACTTTCCAGATTTTGCTTCAGATTTCTACATTTAACAGCCCTTTTTTAGAGTTCATAGAACACCATCATCTCCTGAGAGGGATATCTTTCATACATTCACGGAGATAAATCAAGTAATTCAAACTGTAATGTTTGAAAGTAATGGATATAGAATGATCATTGTCTACTTATATTTCTAAATCTATGATGCAATAATATAGGAATAATGACAGTTTGTACATTGCTGCCTGCTGTCGACAGACGTCACTGACGTCATTTTTCAATAGTTATAACATAGAAGTTCCTGCTAAGATCATAGACTTCTAAATTTCAGAAGAATATAGGAATAGTATCCATTTTTAGAGGACATAAATACATAGATTCCGAGGACACGTTTTTTGCATTTATGTCCGATAAAAGTGGATACTATTGGTATTCTAACCCAAAAAAGATGAAATCTATATCAATGCTTCATAGTACTGATAGTGCTTCATAAATTACTCATACTCATAGCACATAACTCCTAGATACGTGTACATTATTTTTCTAAATCTTAGTTTGCGCCTAGACATCCATAAAGGGATCCATGACATCCATGTTTATTTAATAAGAAGTCCATGGGTCATTTCATGGTCTTTGAATGATAGCCTCAAGAAGTCGATGACTACAGTTCCTAGATCTCCTTCACTGGCATAATCTGACAATACTGCGAAGGTTGACTACCTTCAATATTCAAAAAATCCATGGAAGATAGTTTTGTAAACCGTAGCTTGATCACTTTTCTCGAATCACTCATACAAGAAGCACGCACGGTAGACAGCAGACTTTACTATGCTCAATTTATCAAAAATCAAAGGCAAGCTCAGAAAACTTGAATTTTCTTGAAATTCTAACAAACGATGACACTAATAATTATGTGTATGATCAGTTTACGGGCTTCACAGATTCGCAGACTGCGGAGATATTTGAGTCGACAGCAGATTTTGACGACACTTCTTATCCCGATCTGAGTGATGAAATTATGAGGGAATTTGCAAAAACACAGGAGGATGCGAAAAACAAGCGCACAAGTGACCAGACGAAGCAATACGTTAGCAAGTTTAAATCATTTCTTCGTGATGAAAAGCTACCAACAAACATTGAAGAAATGCCAGTGAAATATCTGTCACAATACCTTCGCTTCTGGTACAGTAAATTGTCCCGACAAGACGGGAATTTCTACAGCCCATCTACGCTAATATGTATGCGGGCGGGAATTCACCGTTACTTGAGCGCAGACATAGGACGACAGGTCAATATTTTGAAAGACGTTGAATTTAATCAAGCAAATAACATGATAAAATGCATGATTGCCAAATATCTTAAGTCGACGAAAACGATCAACAATTAAAACAGTGCGCGAGCAATTGATTCAACTGATTTGTTGAATCTTGGTGACTATTTTTCAAGAAAAAAATCCTCAAGTTTTGCAACACGAGGTAATTTTTCTAATCATTTACCACTTTGTCTATCGAGGAAGAGAGTGGATGAGGAATCTCCAAAAGGAATCTTTTGTCTTCTCAGTGGATAGCGACAATCGTGAATTCATTGTGTGTAATAAAACTCTTGAAGAGAAAAATGTGAGATCAACACTCAATAAAAGGAATTACGAGAATATTAAAGACATTGTGATGTATGCAAAACCAGAGGAGAAAGATGAATGTCCTGTTGAAGCCATCCGACTATATTTGAGCAAGATCCCCGATAATTGCACATGCTTATTCCCGAAGCCCCTGCCGAAATCAAAAATGGAGAGTGGCGGTTGGGAGAGTAATGCTACATAGTACTCGGATACACAAGTCGTGGGGAAGCATTTGTTGAATGATGCAATGAAAATCATTTCAAGGGAAGCAGACCTAAACGCAATTTACACCAATCACTGTGTGCGTGCAACAGTCGTTTCGGAGATGTTCTCAAAAGGGTACAAACGGACCAGATTCAAACGGTTACTGTTCATAAAAGGAATGATTCGGTGCAGCGCTATATTAAACGTGTAACATTAACAAAGAAAATGAAGGTATCACATGATTTAAGCAGCAGTATTCACCGATCCGAAACCCAACAAAGGGATATTTGTATTGAGGACAACAGTGGATCGACATCATCCCAGGTTTTTTCAACTCATTATTCTGTTTCTGAAACAAAGACAACTGTATCAAGCGAGTCTGGAACTGTTCGGCGCCCGACCTCAATTCTGAGAAAGAATGGGTTTGTGCTAGAATTTTATTGGGATTAGAATGGACGGCACTTGTAATATGAGTAATTTCTATGTTTGCGCAGTTTGCTTATCTTCTATGTTCTTTCAGATTTTTTGGCATAGAGTTTTCTGCCGGACAATAATGCGGTTTTTAATTCAATGCAAATTCATATATCAATCAGCGGACAATAATGCCAACTACGGCATTAGTGTCCGCTGATTGATGTAGAAATCGACAGGAATTTCATCATTTTTGGGTTAGAATGTTCTGTTACAGGAAGTCCATGGACAGATGCAGATGTACATAAGTAGACAATGGAAATATCACATGAGATTTCTTGGCAAGTAATCTAACGCGGCCTCTGATTTGTACATTACTTACTTTGAAATCTCAGATGCTATTCCTACATTGTCATCACTAAGTCCTCTTCTCACAGCAACTTCATTTCTGGAGAGAATATAACAAGGAACAGACAAAGTAACTAGAACTTGCGAAGAACTCTATAATATACTGCCTGACATAAAAAATGCTCCACTCAAATATATGAACTTTATTCCACTCACACTCATAAATTATAAGATAGCATTTTATATAAAACATTATATTTGAATAAATGGGAGACATTAGTACCGAGTATGTCCTCCCCGCACTGAAATGCAGCTTTGAAGTCTCATCGGCATCGAGTCGCAAAGATGATCAAGCCGTTCCTGACCCAGCAATGACCATTGATCGATGAGTCTCTCTGAAAGAGCTGTCTGTGTTGATGGCGGATGATCATATGCGTCTCTCACTTTCCGACCAAGTTCATCCCAAGCATGTTCGATCGGAGACAGGTCGGGGGAGCGTGAAGGCCAATGGAGGATGCGAATTCCAGATCTCACTATCGTTGTTGTTGTACAGTGAGCTCCGTGTGGTCGAGCGTTGTCATCCTGGAATATGAGGTTGAGTTCATTTACCGTTGGGATGACGATTGGAGATATGATATTCGATAAATATCGCTCTCCGGTCAAATTCCCATTCACAATGACTGCGACAGTTCGACCTCCGTACCAGATACCGGCCCAGATCATCACGCTACCACCACCATAGGGGTCATGCTCAGATATGCCACAGGGTGAATACCTCTCACCAACCATTCGATGCACTCTAATGCGACCATCGTGAAAATCCAAAGTGAAACGGGATTCATCCGTCCACATCACTTGACGCCATTCCTCTGTGCTCCACGACAGATGCTGCTCACACCATTCCACACGCTTTCGCTTGTGTTCGAGACCTGCGGAGAAAAAAATTGGCAGTGAAACAATGTCATTGTGTGAAATTCTCGCATTACTTACTTAGAGGAATTCTTACAGCAGGTCGGTATGACCTCAGGACCGCTTCTGCTGAACGGCGATATGCTGTTCGTATACTGCATGCAATTCCTGCTGCAGCTTTCCAGCTGATGGCCAGTCGAGGAACACTCTTAAAGCGATTGCGCTTTGCTGAGATAACCAACTTCCTACCGGTAGCATTGTTTGTCAATCCCTGATCCTTTCCTTCTTTTAACATTTCCATCATTGTTCCATCGACTCCACCACCTGCTCACAGTGGAGTGTGACACACCCGACTTCCGTCCAACAAACCTACAACTCTTTCCACATCTCAGCATTCCAACAGCCATTCCTTTTACAAACTCTGATTGCGACATTTTTGCTTCAAAATTTAGTCAGAAAGAATTGCTTGATAGTGATAAAGGGTCGAATTTGAAATGCATCAACTATGCCAAAGATATCAACAATGGACAGCTGTTTCATATTAGCATCACAAATTTGATGCATAGACATCCTGGTCAGTGCAGTATGAAATAAAAGTCGTCCACTTCCATTGAGATTTTCTACATCAAGTGGATCGTTTTTAATGTCATAGAGTATAGCTGTTTTCTTGAGAGAGGAAATATCAACTTTTCCTCTCGCCGCTATGTTGTACAGCCCGAGCGCAGCGAGGGATGGACGGATAGCTAAGGGAGGAAACGTTTACTTTAAGTATTTCCTCTCGAAAGAATGCAGCTTTTCATTTTGTGACTTGTAGATGTCTATTGTTCATTATGAAGTTGATGTTTGTAGTGCGAAATCTATGAATGAGCCAATCCAGGGACTGTATCGATATCTTGGTAGTCCCTGGCTAATCATAACTTGTTTAAAGACTTCTGTGATTTTTTACACAGGAGCTTACACAACAAGAGTTAACTGCGGGCTATACTGATAAGCTAATTCCCCCCCCCCCGGCGGTTTGCATGGGAGAGATATCTGATCACTCCCACACAAAATGAAAAAAACTATACCGGTAACTCAAAGAAGTGTAATAGATATGTCAAAAACTTGCGAGAAATGTAAAAAACAGGGTTCCTACACTCTGTTCGTAGTCTAAGAAGTAGACTCTTAACTTTGCTCAAGGATAATAGGTGGAGAGGGTGAGTGCATGAGCATATTCACAATGAATATAAACACCATGCAAGATATGATTGACAGCGAATCTTAAAAATGATAATTCAACAAAATTTGAATCTCTGAACTGCATTAAAATTATATAAGAAATGATGTACATCCGCCATTCTCGTAGTATAATTCATCTTCACTTTTCTATTTGCTTATTGAAACGCTGCGATACAACGATACAGCAATGGTGATAGTAACAAGCGGAAATTAATTGGTCAAAAATACAAATGATGGACAAGGCAAGCAATGTTGTAAGTCAATGTATTTTATGCCGATTAAAATGACAGATTGAATTTGAGAATGACAACGAGTAATTCTCATACGATGATGAAAATCATCCCAGCAGCCATTTATAATAGAATATAATGCTTACTAAATTAAATTATTAATTGAAGTAGTCCTAATGAGGACTGATGGCGTTCTCCAATCCGCAAGTGTACAGAAGAAAAGCTACTGTAACCATTGGATGAATCAGTTCTTAAAAGAACTCAATGGAGCTTTCTCGTGGCAACGAATTAAAATTGATCAGCTTTGGCCCTATATCTGGTAAAAATGGAAATCTTAAGACTTGTAACACTACTCATTCTTACTGTTAATACACTAACACTGCCGCATACATGTCCAAAACAGGCGTGTAATATACTGTATGGACTACAGATGCTGGTAGTGGAAATAGAATAAGACAATGGTCACCATAGGTTAAGGAAATTAAAAATGGACATTATAAAACAGCATGCAGGAGATCGATGGATAAAAATTGGAAAAGTGGAGGTAAAACATGGAAATACAATGATGCTACTACACCGATTACAAGTGAACTATATCTGACACTATATCTAAGACTACACATGGTGAAGAAGTGGAAAGTGGATAATGGAGGCAAACAATAGAACTACAATGACACTCAACTACACCGAAAGCAATGAGACTATACACACTATACCTAAGACTACACATGGAAAATAATATTTCTATACTTGAATTTGTTATCGCCAGTTTCTTCATCCGTCTATAGTACTTCATGTAATCCCAAAGTTCTTCATTTGAAATACAATACATCGACCACTACTTCAACTACCGATTAAGGGATATAAAACATAATACTGCAGTCCGTCAGTCATCAGCAGGTACTCGTCTAGTTGTGTTTCGACCCCTGATCAATTCTGAGACTTGAGTTTCACATTCTTTGCTATTCGCATTCATGTTTACTTTACACACTCCACTTTCGATTGGCAATTTCAAAGTTGCAAGAAACTTTCACCAACATTTTCTATAAAAGCGAACAATCATGCAAATATACACCACCACCAACGAAACCGAAACTTTCCCTTTACCAAGAGACAAAAACATCCTATCTTAAGCGTTTAATTCAGTTATCCATTAAAATTCAAATCCAGGATCAATCAAGATAAAGCTGACCTACATCAAGAAAATTTATTACAACATAAAGCTTCAGTCAAAGTTAGAAGGGTTACAAAGAAAAATATTCGACATGAAAATCGGATATTTCGTTTATAGCGTTGATGTAAATAATATTCAAATTATGACATAACATGAAGACGAATGTAATATTCTAAAACTTTCATATGTGCATTATTCCAAGTGATTGATTTGTATGTTCTACACAACAGTAATTTCCAAAGTCACAAAAAATCAATTTCAACTTCCATCTGTGTCTTCACATCATATTTCATTGCTCTACCGTGTTTTCGGAACATTATTTTGGGAAGAAGCAAGTAACACGAAAATTCTACGCCGCATGGTCTTCAAGTTGAGCACTTAATGCTACCTGTCTCAAAGCCAGTTAACACGTCAGTCCCACAAAAAGAGAATACGAGGTGATAACATTTCGTAGTGCAATGTCGTGATAGTTGACCTGAACTGCATAAAATCAGAACGAGAAAACTCATGCATATTGAGAGCATGAAAAGCTACAGACTCCTTGAAACGATTGATGTTGAAAAGATAATTTGAAGTGTCATCATGACAGAAAAAATTAGAAAAAATGGAAGCTATAAGAAATATGACAAGAACTTTCACTGTCATAGTGTATTCTCGTGTTGCTCTGTCGTTTTACCTGAATTGTCAATTCCCAAAAATTCTCTTCACAAGCTGACGTGTGCTACGAGAATTGCCACTGGCTTTCCAGGAATTATGTATATATTTACAAGGTCCGATATTTCGGCTTTCTTCTACAAGGACAAATATCGAATGTATGGTGAATGCAGTCAAATAACACAGAGACACAGGGTGAACAAATTAAATAAAAATCAATACTGACGGAATTGAAGCGGCGATACAGATAAAGGTCAAAGTCAACAAGTCAACATTAACTAGAAATCCAGTAACAAATTAACAAAAGAAGTTACTACTCATAAAAAGGAAAGTGATGCTTCGCCAACACAATTATTCATTAAGGAACTCCGATTATTCTGAATATAATATTTCACTATTTACCAGAATATAATATAAATATATTATTCTGATTATTCAGAATAATCAGAGTTCCTTAATGAATAATTGTGTTGGCGAAGCATCACTTTCCTTTTTATGAGTAGTTAACTTCTTTTGTTAATTTGTTACTGGATTTCTAGTTAATGTTGACTTGTTGACTTTGACCTTTATCTGTATCGCCGCTTCAATTCCGTCAGTATTGATTTTTATTTAATTTCTTCACCGTGTGTCTCTGTGTTATTTGACTGCATTCACCATACATTCGATATTTGTCCTTGTAGAAGAAAGCCGAAATATCGGACCTTGTAAAAATATACATAATTCCTGGAAAGCCAGTGGCAATTCTCGTATCTAATGACTTCAGGAATGGCCAAACTCTCTTTGATGTATCCTGACGTGTGCTATTCATTCGCTTCCATGACTGTAGCCTACAGCTTTCATGTATATTCGCTGATCACATGCGATGATTCCATTCAAATGACTTGCAATAAACTATAATGCACATATTTATCTAAAAATCCATAAAGCGACACAACGGTTAGAAATTAATGTCATCTGTGAGACATGTTGAGTTGAAAAGCTGATTTGTAATGATAAGATGATAGAAAAATGAAAAGATGGAAATTATAAGAAATGTATACATTGACTTGTGGTTAATGCACCTCAAAAGTTACATCACTCTACTTCTACATTTTTACATAAACGTTATTCTTTCACTGTCCAGGTGTATTCTCGTGTAATTATACAGAAAACAAAAAGAACTACCAAAAATAAATCACAAAGGCAAGATAGCAATCAAATTTTTTTACCTTAAAATGAACTACATATCGGATGACATCTCCGATATGTATCAGAGGAATACGAGGGGCACTCCAAAAGTTTTGCAATTCGACTAGAAGGCAAGTTGCCTGACACTCTTCGGTTGTCATATGAAAGTTTCATTCAATAGCCGACAGCACCGCAAGAATCTATTGATTTCATGATCACAGTTCATCGTTGGTTTTATCTACTTCAGTGATTTGGCTGGAAGGCAGTCACTACCCATGGAATTGACACGCGAGCAGACCAGGTTACTAATTTGGTTTTTTTTTTTTTTTTTCCTGAATTTTCACCCCTAGCACAGCTATGAGCCATGAACGAAGCTAGGGGTTACTCAATGAAAAACTAATAAATTGTATTACTTTAAATAAATAAAAGAAAAAAACAGATCTTATAATCTGATTAATCTGCCCCCATCAGAAACCTATTCGCACGCCTCTTGAAAGTATCAAGATTGTATTGGTCAGGGAAAGTGGTCTGGGGAAGCTGATTCCAAAGCTGTGCCGTGCGAACAAAAAAGCTTTTCGAGCGACTCACAGTACGTGCGCGTTCTAAGCTCACATTATAGCATGTGAGTGCATTAGCTCTACGTGTGCTTCTGGAGAAGATCTTAGGTTTGGGTACGCACTCATTTACTGCAGAGCTGCTTCTACCGAAATAGTACCTGTAGAAGAGACTGAGTGAAGCAACATCCCGTCTGACGGAGAGCGGCTGCAACTTGCTAGCAAGTTTTTCACCCATGAGATTCTTGACACGTTTCTCAACCCGTTCAAGGAGGTTAAGATGCGTTTGTGGGGCGCCTGCCCACAGATGACAACAATACTCCATCAGAGGACGAATAGTGGACTTGTAAAGATAGCAGACAGTCTGTGGTGGAAGATATCTGCTGGCACGATAGAGACTACCAATGCGTTGAGCTGCCTGCTTGCTAATGGATTGGATGTACGGTTTCCATGACAAGTCTTTCGTAACCGCTAATCCAAGGAAGGAGATGGAATCTTGTTCTCTGATCCTATTATCTGACATCTTAATGCTATGATCATCATCTCCTTTAAGTCGTGAGTGCAGAATACTCTGAGTTTTTGAAGGATTGAAGGAAACAAGCCAATTGGCGCCCCATTCTGAGACCCTGCGTAAGTCTTCATTAAGAACGTCGCATAACTGCTGACGTTGCTGAGTATTTTTAGCGAGTCGCTCATTGGAATTGAAGAGTGTTGTGTCATCTGCATACATCACCAATTTACTCACTAGGCAGTCTGGGAGGTCGTTGATGTACAGCAGAAAAAGAGTGGGTCCCAAAATTGACCCTTGAGGAACTCCTGCATTGACAAACTTGATGGAAGACTTTTGGCCATCTAAGACGACAGATATCTGCCGGTCACTAAGGAAAGAAGCAAGAAGTTTGTGGAGTTGATCAGCAACTCCATAGGACTTTAGCTTCATAAGGAGTCCCTGATGCCAGACTTTATCGAATGCCTTGGAAATATCCAAGGCAACTGATCTCGTCTCACCTTGTCTGTCAAGGACACGACTCACATGTTCAGTGACATATGAAAGAAGATCTGCAGTTGATCGAGAGTGCCTGAAGCCATACTGTTCTTCTGATAGAAGGTTCTGAGTTTCAAGGAAGTTAACAATGTGTTGGTTAATCACTGCTTCAAAAATCTTGCCAGCAATTGGAAGCAGGCTGATAGGACGGTAACTAGATGGAAGAGATGAGTCAGAACCTTTCTTTGGAACTGGAACCACGGAAGCTACTTTCCAACAAGAGGGAAACTCACCGGTGGATACACATCTACTGAACAGTTTAGATAAAAGTGGAGAAAGCTCAGGTGAGAGATGCTTGAAGACCGAAACCGGGATGCCGTCTGGTCCACTAGACTTAGAGCTATCGAGACCGGCGATGATCTTTTTGACGTTTCGGACTGTGACTGAAGGAGGACTAACTGTCTCATCAGTGCGCATGGGAATTGGAGGTGGAATTCTACCTCCATCGTCTAATGACGAATTCTTTGCAAACTCTTTGCAAAGAAGCTCGGCTTTGTCTGCTGAGGTTGTCGCCATAGAAGTACTGACTTCGGCATGACGGAGTGCTGGGATGGAGGATTTGTTCCTATTGGTGACACTGTTGTAAATCCTCCAGAAGTCCTTAGAGCCAAGCTTTTGGGTAGCAATGGATTTCCGTACATACAAAGCGTAACGGCTTTTGGCCTGATGTATGGTTTCCTTGCAATGTCTACGTGCGGTTTTGTACAATTCAAGATTGCCAGCGCTACTGTCACGCTTATACTTATGGAAAAAGTGGTCACGCTGGCAACTTGCAGCTGCACATTCTGGTGTAAACCAAGGTTGTGAGTGAGGCTTCATTTGGAAAGTACGGTGAGGGATGTAGGCCAACATCCCTATCTGAAGCCACTCTGTCAGTTCTTGCGCCGACTTGTGGACGTTCTCGCTCAGAATCAAATTCTCAGCTTGAACTTGACTAAGAAAAGTGCGGAAGCCACACCAGTCTGCTTTGGAGAATTGATAAACTGTTCTATGGAAGGGTGCAGACGGTGTGGAGCAAACTTGTTTGCCAGAAACTGTGATAACACAGTGATCAGACGTGCCGAGGGGAGAAGTAACCTTGTGTGAAAAACAAATTGGATTTGAGGTGAGAAACAGGTCAAGGAGATATCCAGTATCCCCAGCTCGGTCAGGCACTCTGGTAGGACAAGTGACAATTTGACTAAGGTTGTGAGAGACAGCGAAATCCTGGGCTGCCTGACCGGAGAGATCGGTGGTGCGTGAGTGCACAAGCCAGTCAACATTGTGCACGTTGAAGTCACCAAAAACGGCAACTTCAGCGCTGGGATACTCTTGTAGAAGAGAATCGATCTTGTCAGAAAGAACATTGAAAATATCCGCATTAGTTGATGGAGAGCGGTATAGGAAAAATAGAAGAAGAGTGGTCTTCTGCAGCGGCGCAATGAAGGCAAGATACTCATGCCTTGGATACTCTGAGCTACAAAGCCTTCTCAAGGGAAGGCTTGTCTTGGTATAGACTCCAAGACCATGACAAGGTGCTTTATCCATCCGGTGAAATACGTATCCATCAGGAGTAACGTCGCTTGATGACACACTGGGATCTAACCTGGTTTCCGACAGGGCCAGAAGATCTGGTGACTTACCTTGCAGGAAGATGTTGATGTCGTCGTAATTGGACCTCAGTCCTCTTACGTTGCTGAAGCTGATCCTGAGAGGGGTTTTGAGCTTGACGGCTTGACTACGTTTCTTGTGTGTCTTTCTCATTTTCATAATTTCTCATAGAATATCAATCAAATAAACGAAAATTATACTGTACAACAAAGTGATACAAGAAACTTTGGAAGGCATCAGAAAAACGTAAATAATAGCAACAAAGCTGCAATAAATAATACGCAAAAAAAGACACTTATAGGCACAGTTCATGTCGCAAAAGCTTGAAGAAACCCAAATGAGAACCCCTTTGCCGTAACAATGGGTACAAGTCAGGTAGGCCACAGAGGAACCGGATACAGCTACACGGGCTAAACCCCTCAGTAAAGCTACCCACGCATGTCCGTGGCAGTGGAACTGTACCGCCTTTTTTCGAGCAGTTGACCGGGCCTGCCTCCCAAAGCATTACCAGTGGGTTCGGGACCCTCGAACTACCTGACGCCCGTATGCCGTGAATACGTTGGATCTGTCACACCTTAACCTGCAACAAATGGGGAAGTGCAAAAGAGAGCAGTGGAAGGAAGTTCGATCACAAATGAGCCAAATAAGTGCCATGCCCAAAAACCTGATTCAACAACATGAAACATCTGATGACTGTTCATATCTCGCAAACCAGGGAGTGGTGTTAATTGGGACGGCCGAAGCCTACCACACATTTAAAATAAACAAACGTGGAGAAAAAGAATGAAAAATTAATCAAACATAAATAAATTCAATGACCAGTAAAAAAAAATAATATTCCAGAGCCTGCTAGTTAGCCGGAGCACGGTCACAAACCGCCGACAATAAACCTTTCCGACAAGGTAGAACCCAAAGAAGCATGAGCTTCAGACGACAAAGCCTTATTTCGACTCCGTTTTCACCCTTTCACCGCTTTGAGGCCGCAGGTTGAGTGAGAAAGGGAAAACATTGGTACTGAGAATTGGTACAGTGAGAATTGGTACTGCTTCAAGCGCAGGTTGTCTGCACTTGAAGCTCATGGCGAGCTGGACACCACTTTTGGGGACCAAGTTCCTTCCTACGCCACAGTCACGCGCTGGTACCGCGAGTTTCAGGCCGGCAGGGAAGACTTCCAAGACGACCCTCGAAGTGGAAGACCACCAACAGCAGTGACTGAGGAGAATGTGGCTGCCGCAAAGAACCTGATCGATGACGACCCTCGGATCACGCAGGCCATGATAGCCAGCCACTTGAACATTGGATCGGCGGCAGTGGATACCATTTTGCACGAACACCTACGCATGAGGAAGCTTTGCGCTCGATGGATCCCCCACGTGCTGACGGATTCACAAAAGCGTGCTCGACTGGATTTTTGCCGTTTCCTGATCGACCGCTACGAGAACTCGAGGTACCAGCGGCGATTTGAGGTCATCACCGGAGACGAGACCTGGCTCTACCACTTTGACGTGGAAACCAAGCGCAGTAGTGCTGAAACAGGGGTATCTACATCGGCAGCACTACGAGAACTTTGCATATTAGAATAAAGGAACATCTTGAATTAAAACTTCTGAATTCAAACACAAAATCAAATGTAAGCGACACTTCAACATCACAATAATTGCCAGTGCAACAGACAAAGCTAGCCTGCGACTTAAAGAGGCAACACTGATTCAGCGCCATAATCCTGCCATCAATAATAAGCAGGAATGTGAGGAATATAGATGCTTCTTGATTGACTAGAACCCTTCATTTACTTCACCTTTTATACTCTTTTAATTGTCGTGATTTAAAGATTTTATAAATGTTTTATAACTTTCATAAGTCTCATGATCATGTTTATAATTCTGTAATTAATTGGTCAGATCAATGTTTTTTGCAATCGGCACCATGTAACCCGGTTCTATCAGTTTCATGACCGTAATCTGCGGAAAATCCGATCCTATATCTTTTTATTTTTAGCTTTAGAAACACTCACATGCTATTGCCGTATAATCGCATCACTATGATTTCCCAAAGATACAGCCCAGTGCTACAAATATCTATTTTTGCATCTTCACATTTTCAAATGTTGACCTTATGCTGTTGAATAGTTTCTTTCCATAATATGTGGCCTGATGATAACGACGCTTAATCAATTATACAAATATGTTGAAGCATAAAAAATAACAACAGCATTGCTACAATTTCCCACCTTAAAATATCTTAATTTAGAACTTAGAATTGTGCCAGGAAAGGAAGATATGTATTAGTAATAAATAATCCAGACCCATTCGCAAAGCGGGAATCTATTTCAACTAGAATTAAGACATGCCGTGTAACAGCGCATCATTAGACTTGCAAAAGTTGCGCCCTAAACAATTAAGTAGTTTGTTCTTGCTTGTCATTGTAGAAATCAATCACTTTGATCATGACGGGATGCAGTTGTAATATCAGGCATGCCAGAAATCGGGTTTAGTCAGCTTATTACCCGTTAATGGCAAAGCAATCTAATTTCAAAACCAGCATTCCGGATTCCATTATGGATAGCAAAAATTTGATAGCAAATTGACTAAATTCCTCACTACGACTATATTCTTCTCTGCTGATAGTCATGTCATGTAATGATAAAAACATTGCTGCAAAAATACAATGGATTAAAAAACGAATGTGAAAATTAAGTTGACCCTAATACTGTTTAAAAAGTCCTTGCGCAAAAGAATTTTCTTTCTAGCTTAAGTGATTTTCAATAAGTTCGCATTTCAATCGCAATCGAAGCTCAATATCATTGATTATAACTCTTTTTGTAGCTGACTATGCTTTACTAACTACACAATGAAAGGAAACATCTTCAAGTAGCAATCAGTTGGACAAGTGGAAGATGTGAGTCGATTCGTTTATTAGGACTAGCGACGTTGGTTCTCGTTAAGCGACTGAAGTTCATAAGCAATGTCTGATTCGATCATAAGCTATTCAAGCTGAACTCTAGTTCTTGTACAAATTAAAAATGAACGTTGCAAATAAATTCCACGAGGACGTTTTGGAAGGAATGTTGAGGTACCTTCCGACCGGACGGGATTTTATTACCAATGGGATACATGAACCATTGTAGCCTACATGCATGAAAGCCTTAAATACTGCTTTCTAGGAGTTTGCAAAAACTTCTAAGTTCAAAACGGACATCAAAAAAGGTTTCTGAAAGAACTTGAACGAAAATGCAGCACATCGAATTCGAAAAAAACAACGTATGTCGACTCCGACAAAATTTAAGGGAACGGTCGTTGAGTAAGTAATGAGCAATGATCACACAAAATAAAATGCTCTTTCCGAAGTACATAGAATGAAAATTATGGTGCAAGCTGGGGTAAGCGCGTCACAAGATATTTGGGAAGTTCTGAGAATTTGCATCCCGACAGATCGCATTTGAAATCACGATATGTAACACTGATGGTCACGATCATAAGTGAAATTGATATCAGGCATCAAAACGTCCAATAATCTTTCAGTTTGATCGTTTATGATGTTGACTGCTGAAGAAATTGTCGAGGTAGGGAGACTCTGTTGATTCTTGTCCCTTCATTATTCGACGGCTGATCTCACAAGTATTGATGTCAGATGCAGTGCAGAGTGAAGGTGCACCGGAATATCCAGACAGTGGAGTCTTTGGTGTCCCGAACAGTTGTTTTATATGTGACAGATGTACAGGCAAATGTTGCTTCCGCATTACCTGCCACCAACTTTTAAAAAATCCGGTCGTCAGATTTCCAGGGATCCCAGAACCATGATTAAGATCTTTTAATGATTTTATAACTCCACCCATAAAAAATTGTCGGATTTGTAGCCGCCCAAAATCACTTGAATATCTCAAAGATATTTTATTACCTTTCTCATCTTAGTGTAGAAACCGTTTTTCATTCATATTTGAAGCTAATCACGGGCAAAGTCAAGGTCATACCTATAAAGTAGGATTGCAGCAATAGGACTCCACAAATGATAAATAATTTGGTATTTTTCAACATTTTGATCATAAATCAGATGTTGGTCATCAGTATCGCTTCGAAAACGAAGTAGGATACTACTGAGATGATCTCCCATGCAGGATTAAGTGAGGTTCATCCATCTTCTTCGTGCAGCATTCATTCATCCAACATTGAATTATGCTATAGACCATTGTAATAATTAAAGAATACTTAAATCAATCAAGGTTAAATTTTTTATCAAGAAGTCTAGATAGATAAAAATGTCAATATTTGCACTCGGATCTCACACCTTCCATCTCTATAGAAAATCGAACACCTTCATCACACTCTCTCTCTCTCTCTCTCTCCGACTTTGTGAAAAGCGAACTCACCAGACTTGCCTGCTTGTGTATCTCAACATTCTTTCACCTTCAGAAATGTCTTACTTTGGTTACATTGGAGCAAGAAATAAGGATTGCGGACTTTTAGGTTGCAAACTAAATGAACAAATGCGGCGAATCATTTGCTAAAATCTTTGAGAACTGAGCATTATGAGAACTTGGGTGTGTACATGTAAATTGCAGTGACAGTAGTGCCATCACACTACAGCAGATCGTTTATTACATGAATTCCTCATCTTCACTATTCGATGACTTCAAAAATAAATGAATCAGTATTAAAGACGTTTACTCACGGGAGCACTTCTTCTCGATTTTTGCCTTTGGTTTACTGAGTTCATGTCCATGTTGGGATTCTGCAACAACAGATGGTGTGACGGATTTCATCAACATGTCATAAACATCATTTACAGTCAGCTTCTTCAGCTATGTAACTCGTGAAAGTACATTAAGACACATAAAGTTAGGTGTCTCAACGAACGCCAGACTTAATTTCGATGTAGAATTTTTCATGTTATGCAAATTAAGTTATACAGTGGACCCCATCATACGAACCAGTCTGATAAGATGACCATTTTTTCTAAGTTCAAATCAATTCGCAGCTATTTGCAGGACTTCGGATAAGTGGACCAGCTCTTAAAGCGGACCTCTTGACGTCAGTCCATTCGGTTGTCTGCCTTGGGGAAGCCTGCTGCAATTTTCTAAGAAATGCAACAAATTACCTCAACGAAGTATTTTTAAGGCCATCGAAGCCAGTGGAGAGCCGTCTAAAGGTATCATTGCGCCGACCAATAATTTGATTAATTTGATGAAGCATGAAATAATTTTGAATGTAATTGTCTGCCTATACCCGTTTGAAAGAAAAGATTGCTTGACTGTACTGGCTTGAAAATAGAAGTTTTTCATCAATCAGCATTTGAAATTAAAAATCCCCAAAAATTATCTGAATTTTAGAAATAATACTCGTACATACACAAAAAAGTGACGAAAACTAAACGCTCATAACTTCGTCAATTTCCATTCGATTGAGCTGACTTTTTGCATTCAAATGTAAAATGTCCATAATTTTTTGTCTGTAAAATATGAAACTTGAACATCTAGTACTCTTAGAGAAAAACGTGTATAAGCTCGAATCTTGTGTATTTCCAATGATAGAATTCAATATAGGACATAATAATATGCGATTTCTATCTATCAATCTTGATCATAGCACGTTTTTCCAGCATGATTCAGAAATCATAGCACGTTAAAGATTGATCACACGGCTAGAGAAATCTTGATGGACTACTACGTAAGGAAACATTAATATTTCCACAAGCAAAACTCCCCAAAGTTTGGTCGAGGTTTATCATTTTAAGTGAAAAAGTAAAACACGCTTCAGACGGGCCTTCGGCGTCGAGCGCCTTCTATCGGCTGATAGGTCACCATCAACCGATAGAAGGAGCAGGACGCCGAAGGCCCGTCTGAAGCGTGTTTTAATTTTTCACTTAAAATTATAAACATCGACCTAACTTTGGGGAGTTTTGCTGATTCGACTTGTGGAAACATAAAGTAATCTCCCGTCGACTGGTCAATTATGTCAAAAACATCAATACGTTTGCTGACGTACTTTAAAAATGAAAACACTTATAACGTCAATCTTTGTTATAACTATGACAGGGAGTCACAAATCGCATGGATTGAGATCGGGTGATCTTGGAGGCCATGCAATATCAAAATGACGTCCAACAATCTGCGAATCAAATAAATCCTGTAGAAATCCGGTATATTACAAATGCGGTTGATATTTGTTGATAGATATATTCAATGCTTTGATGATGTTAGAGGAAAATTAATGAAATATATTTGAAATAAATTTTCTATCATAAATAGCGTTCGAAAAGCAATGCAACAATAGATACAAAAAGGAAAACTCATCCTTTTACAGATTGATTCGTGATACAGATAATTAGACTAATTACAGTGTAACGTAAGTATATTATAAAAGGTCTTCCAGTGTATTTTAGTAAACAACAAATTCTATTCTGCCAGCGCACAATATTAACAAAAACTGTTTCCTGCAACAGCTAACACCAACAAATATATTGCCTTGTGTGCGATTTCGGTCAAGAGATGAAATTGATCAGTACTGATCCAGAACCAGTCTCGAAGGGCAAGAAGTTCAATTTTCCATTGGACATACTGCAAATTCAAGCCTGAATTCTGACGAGCAAGAAGATTGACAACGCATTGGACACACACTATCAGTAACTTTTGATCGTGAAGAGTCGAACCGTGTGAATAATAATTCCATTTAGCGAATTCACCACTAAGAAAAATTGAGTCAAAGATATGCACTCTCCACTCGACCGGCCTGCTGCAATATGACCGCTAAGGCTCGTGTGTTCGCTGACACGAGCTGTTTCTGCATTGTATGTGCTTGATCAATCACACAAGGCTAAGATAGACGAATCTCTATGTCAATTTCTTCTCTCCCTTGCTACCTTTGCATAAAATGGCTGGAATTCTATGTCCGCTCTAGACACAGTACGTAAATGAATCTATCTCTGTGCTAGCACTTGACGTACAAACAATTCTATTTCATGCTCGATAGCTTTTCTGTCAAAAAACTAAAGCATTTTCGCTTGAAAGAATTATTTTAAACAAAATTGATCAGATGGTCACAAACAGCAGAATGCACTTCGTGCGAGATGTCTTACGAAAAGCGAAGGTTACACTTCATCATCTAATATCCTCCGCGTTAAGAAAGTATACTTAGACTTAGCGATACCCCTTGTACTGTACAGTAATTGTGTCGATATTGTCTTTGATAACGTCTTCACCATTGTCCGTCAATTATTGCTGTTTAGTTCGCTCAAAGATCGTTTTACATCTGCCTTCAAGCATAGCAAGCTGTCAGGTTGAAGGAATAGAGGATCGCTAAGACAGCGAGAATTGTCTATTAGTGATGGAGTAAAGGTACCGTCTTCCACTCAGTACTGAAATCTCCATAAGCATGAGAAGAGTTGATTGACAGTGCCGTCATTGATGTTGGTGTGATACCATCCCTGATGACCAGGCCGTATTGTGGTGAGACCTTCGACTTAACGAATAACTGGTAAGTGGTAAGTTACGTCCAGACCTCCCGCGGGTTCGCGCCGTCCTGATGCTAACTCCTGTTTTAGGTAGTTATCGTAGATGAAGCTGTATCGACTATCATCCGCAGAATGCTTTCAGAGTATACGATAAATTCATCTCCGAAACATTCATCCTTCGATGACTTAAATGCCAAGAGCTATGAAGATGATATCTCATTCTTGACTCCATCCACACCGTGGAAGAGGGAGGGATTCGCCCCCTCCGTCGCTCTTGTTGGGGTCCTTGTAAAACTGAGCCACTCGACCTACGCATTTGTGACATTTATGTTTTAGCCTATTTTCAAACTTTCCACCAAACGCCCAGTCTTTGAGTTCGAACCACTGGAAGGTCAAGTTGAAACCTCATTTTGAAAGATTTTCCATTTTGTGTGATACATTTCAATGAAGCGTTTGGGTTTTAATATGAGTGCAATTTTATGTAAATGAGAGTCTGTGAATCATATCATGATCATTTATTATACCACAGACATCGGATTGAGTTTTGAGATTCTAACAAGGGAGCTGCAGACACTGTGTTTCGCCCTGCAAGGACTCGTCAGCACGGTCCGCAGTGGACCAAACTAGAATTATGTATCTGGAATGGTTGAACAAGCTGAAGAACTGCACAACAGGCTACTTTTATATTGACTTCGCCTTGCGGCCAACAATTCCGAGTCGTAGTGACGAGCCCTTGTAGAGCGAAAAGATCATAAAATTTACAATAGATTTGATACAAGATATAGCAAAATTCTAAAACAACTCAATAATGTGACATCAAATTATAAAAGTAGACAAGTAAAAAAAGTAAAAGCAGGACGACTTCCAAAAAAACAAAAGTGTGAAAAGTTTAGGATCACTGAGATGCCTGCTACTTTGAAGTAGTTGTTTGATTTTGAAATTCAAGGAAATGAAAGGAAGAAAATTCCTCATTCAAAGAATTTAAGGAAGAGTGAGACCGTTGCAAATATTATCAAAATATTGAAGTAAAAATAGGGACCGACCGTGCTTGATTTTGTAGCGGTAGCCGTGCCCGGGTAGTTGTTCGAATTTCTAACCAGACCGTGACCGTGACCGTGTACCCCTGTGACACTAGACCAGGGCCCTATTTCAATTATCACATAAGATAAGATTTTTCTTACGGTCAGTTTCATCTTACATTTTTCACTTACCTTCCGAGCTTGAAAATCTTAACTTATGAAATCGACTTATGGCTTATGATCCAGTTTCACTTATGGTAAGTTTCTATAAGGATAAGTGAATTTCTTAAGTTTGAAATCCTAGCATATAGCTAACCCAACGAAATTGTTCCATGATTTTTTTGTAAAAGTGTAAATGATCTGAGGGTTGTTCTCTGGTTGTTACAGAGATTATACGTCATTTACACGATGTGAAGAATTATACACGTACAGTTATGAGGTGTCGCTTACTAAACAGCGCCTGAAATAGCCAGCTGGGTATATTTCGTCCCTATAAGTTTTGCAACAACACACGCAGCAACAAGACGACGTTGAAAAAATCGTTGATCGTAAGCGAGATTATTATCTTGCAAAGCGTATGAAGATGTTTGACCAGGAGTGATCAGTGACCATCCTACCTACCTACAGGTAGATTTTACTTTTATTATCGACTTTTGTAATGTACATATACTTCAATAAACTTGAATTTTGAATATTTTGTTTTCAAAATTTCATATAATACAATAATTTACTTGCATGTGCAAGACCTTTTGCTATTCACGATGCAGAATTGACTCTTATCAAATCACATGTGAAGCATGGCATGATATACCGGGCACATATACCGTAGTGGCTAGGTACGTAAATCGCGTAAGTCACTGACTTAAAAGAAGTTTTCATATGTGGAACTGAACATAAGGATCAGTCGGTAAGGTAAGATCATAAGATAATCTCATCTTATGTGACAAGTGAAATAGGGCTCAGATCCGCATCCCCTTCCTGTCAACCATTGAAGCGGATAGTTCATGACCATAAATCCGATGATTGGCTGTTCGTTAACAGTTTTCCGACTAATGCTCCTATCAGTCATGTAATTTTTCTGATGATTACCGAAATTTCGGTTGCGCTCCCTATCCCAGCCTGTAGCCTCTAATACAACTTTTGAAATTTAAATTGACACAATGAAACTCCCTTCCATCATCAATTAGCGTCAGGGTCTTCCCTGATTAAGATCACATTACTATCTTATTAGAAATCGATTTTTAAATAAGGTATCCTCTGACTGGCTCTAGTTAAATTCGTCTAAATTTAGTCTTACAATTTTATAATGAAAAGGAACAGAGGAACATGTAAACATTATCTTAACAGGTCAATTACCACAATCTACTATGTGTTGTAATTGAATAATAAATGTAGCTAAGTTAGTTTCCCAGTTTTAATCCGGTGATTTCCCTCTGTCCAATGCGTCCTTTTTCGTCAGGCCTATTCTGCGACATTCCTCCTCCACTTGCGTCTTCCACATTTTCTTGGGTCGTCCTCGCCTTCTTTTACCTCCAACTTCAAAATTCAGCGCTCTCCTCAAAGCACTACCTTCATTCCTCCTCAAGACATGGCCATAGCATCTCACTCCATTTGCCCTTACTAAACTATCAACATCTTCATTCACTCCAAGCAAGCGCATCAGCTCTTCTGTGTTCCTCTTATCCATAATCTTGACACCACACATAGTCCTCACCATCGCCCTCTCCGTTCGTCTCAGAATAGCCATGTGTTTTTCAGGCACGGCTACCAAGCACGGATCAATTGGTTTCGAAGGCCGTGTCCGTGCTAGTGCTGTTTTCGCAACTAGATTTCATTTTCAAAATAGAAATCGAAATGATAGAAATTATAAAAACATTTTCAAAATCGAAATCGAAATTATAAAAACATTTTCGAAATCGAAATTATAAAAATTAAAGAATGAGTTTTCGAAATCAAAATTTTGATTTCGAAAATTAAATTGGTGCATTTCGAAAACAGCACTAGTCCGTATTAACCGTGCATAGAAAAAACCGAGTAATGGCCGTGTCCGTGCCCGGGTAACCAGTCAATCCTTAAGTAACAACAAAGCAAACTTATTGTTTGCTACAATGGTTGGGCTACTGCGTAATTCTTTTTTTAGCTGACGTTCACGGTTCGTTGAATTACTTATGACACACCTTATTTATCAGGTTTTGGAATTCAGGAATTGATCATATTCGAGCGATGAGACAGGTGGACACCGCTAGATCAAAGGTTACCGGTACAGCATGCCACGTATATGAAGTTCGAACAGGTTGTAGGTTATCCATGAGGAATTGGATTGGAAAAACACAGCATATTGGAATCGCTTGGGTCTCCTGTCGCGGACACGTTTTTACATCAGTGTGAGGAACAGTAGATTCTTTTTTCAACAATTTCAAATAATTTTCGCACTACTCATCCGATACATCAAATAGTAGCGACTTACTTCGTTATTTAAATGAAAAAGTTCCTTTAGCATCATTTGTATTATCTAATCATGATGATGATAAGTAGACAGCGACAATTTAGGTGAATCACCTAAAATGAATTTTTTATCTAAATTCCGGATATTTTGCAAAAACAACTAAATCACCTAAATATTGTCATTACGACTAAAACTTGCTATTTGATTAACTCATTTACTCACACTGGAAAACATTGAGAAAATCGTGGCAACGAATTGCTTTCAAAATCGGAATAATGAAGACATTGATTCTTGGCAGTGCCACATGTTTCTAATTCTTTTATATACAATAGAGTTTCTATTGCATTAGAAATATGAATAATTTTGATCTGTTTGACACATACAAAATTGTACAGTTGAATTGTCAATACATAATTTGAAACACATAGGCCTATTTAATTGTTGATATTCAATCTGTGCAGTTGCTGAAGCTTGAAATAAAAGCGTTCCGAATCGCGATTGAGTATAGGACTTAGTTGTCATTTTATTTTCTCTAATTCTTTTTTTAAACTAATACCTAGATAATAGTTGCGGTATTTGTTTACAAATTAGTTACCGAAAAGAACACAAACAAAAAACACCATCAGTCTTAATGAATCTAGATATGTTAATGGATTTTGATTCACTTCAATATGCAACCTAAATTTGTAAAATTATTCACCTAAAAAACTAAAATGACGAAAATTTTCATTTAAGATGTCGGTGTCTAATGATAAGTAACTACGCGTAGTGCAACACTAGTGTGTGCACTGATATTCGTTGATGAATAGGAGACATGCAAGAAGAAAACACCGATCTACACGTATATTGACCATAATTAACCTACTTCATATATAGAGGTTCAAGAGACCGGACTCAAGCAGATGTTTGGCTGGACACCGAATACCTCAATCGAATCAAATTTAGAAAGTATTGAGGCATAATACAGTATACAGATTCATATAATCTGTGTTGCAGGACATTAGTTCATAATATCGAAGGTCATTTTGCATATTGAATTGCAATACTGCATTTTGCCTTCTGTGGGGGTTTGAGGGGAGCAGTTAAATAATTGTCTGTCAGTCAAAGATCATATTTCCCCAGAGTCAGGAGCCTCGAATATTCATCTGTTAGAAATCATTTGGTGCCTCCCTTATTAACTAGCTTCGCGATCCTTGATGATTATATTAATTAGTTTGAAAAATCAGGATACACTGATAATTGTCGCATAATAATCTCAAAAAACATTAACTTAATACATACTAACTTCGAAAATGAAACAGAAAAATTGGCAAAATACTAAACAAAAAAAACTCATAATAGAAAATATGATCCACCTCTTTGTTACTGTTATATTCATTACAAAATATGAAGAATACGCTTTCGAATTAGGCAACGAATGAATGAATTAGAAGAATACATGAGTAATTGAATTCTTGTCATGGAATGTACAGCGATTATGAAAAATTATTATTGAACAATCGTGCCTTCCTTGATGTCCGGCATCCGGCCATTGTCTGGCCGGATTGGACGTCTAGTACACATCGATGCTTACCAAAACATATTACCGAAATATTTCCGTATGTATCGATTCACACAACTTTTGTCAACATGACGTTGCAACATTGAGATTTTCATTATATGAAAAAATCACTTTACTACATATACTGATACTACCACGACTATCGACGGTGAGTGGCTACCCAAATTGATGAAACAAATATTCTATTAGTTGGAAATTGCATATTTACGGTAAGAGAACTTAACCTAAAATTCAACCCCGCCTTTGTATATTTTTATCCCATTTTAAAGGGAATCAAGAGATTGTCAGTTAATATATCGAATGCACTGAAGTGTCCTGCTTCCTGATTTCTAATATTGCTTGTGAACTTGATATTCATTTTCCATCACTCACCCATTTTGGCAAAGATCCTGCCGGGCCTGGCAACTTTGGTGTTGACTTGGTCTTCCTATCAACTTTCTGTCCACATCTGTTACCTTCAGGTGAACGCTCGGTGGAGAATGGAGGATTTCGTGCACATTGTCGAAAAGATGGTTCTTGCAAGTGAAATTCATTTGGCAAATGATTAGTTACTCGTGTGACAGCAGGTCCACCTTCCACAATATTATGTCGATAAGCGTCCACTTTTTGTCTATTCGCAGCAGGAGTCACGGGTGAAGGTGGAATCAGCATTGTCAGCTTCTTACTTGTGATCCGATGAGTACCTGAGGATTCATGGGGCATCATCGATTTTGGCTTCACCATTCGCATCTGGCTTGTATGTCGCGACTCACTAGACGATAACTGACTCGTCGACAGTGCCTGAAATGAGGCGGCAATTGATGGCACTCTGCTTTGATTTTCGTTTCCTTGATCAGCAATGCTTTCCAGGATTCTTCCATTACGGGTATCACGACGCTTGATGGACGGAGCTCCAATATCAATATCATCACTGAAGATATCATCACAACTTATGTTGAAGGAAGAAAGAGAATTATTTTGGAATCCAAATGACAACCGTCCCTCTTCATCGTCGACCGGACTAAATTCACTGCGATTTCCCCTGCTAACATTCTCTTTTGGAATAAGTTGAGGTTTTGTATTTGGTTTGAGAACAAAGGATGCTGCAGTAGACATTCGTGACATCGAGTTCACATCAAGATCCTGACAAATGCAACGTATATTAAGAAAACAGTAACAATTAACAATATCATGAATACAATAACAATGATCAAAATGACTATTCAATGACTTTCAGGAAAATACATTCAAAATTAAGACCTAAAATTCGATTTAATCTAGGAGTTTATCATTTATCAGCAAAGCTAAAAACTCTAATATGGCCTACTAATTAGTTTAGTCAAAATAGTATGTACCTATAAGAACATTGAGAACAAAAACATACAAATCAAAAGCTACCTTATTAGGACGGAAAAACTCGCGCTCACTAGACAGCCACTACACCGACAGTGAAGACCAGTGTTGCCAGACCCAAATTTCATTTTTTTGCGCAGCCAGAAAAAATTGCGCAGAACAAAAGGTACACATTTTTCCTACATCGTTGATATTATCCCTTTTTTTGTTTCGGAATTTATATCAATTTTAAAGACGCTCTATTTGACACTTCAAGTTTGTATTACTTTCATCGCCTTCATTGATTTTTCAGCACATTTATTTTAATCTATCTAATTTAATCAAATATTTTTAATTTAGAACATTTTTACAACTTCACTCTGACAACGCCTTTTATTCATTATTTAGTACGAAAAATATATTCTGAAAAATAAAACAAAATTGCAGAAATCTGTTGTAAATATGGGAAAAGCACATATCGCAAAATTTTGCATTTAAATTTGAGCGATGTACACAATACAAAACAGGATCAGACTGCATTCACAAATTTACACAAACAACTTTATCTAATTGGTCAATAAAGATATGAAAACTTCAAGGTATTGGTCCTGCAAATTATGAACACAACTGCTTGACAAAAAATTGCAAATGGTTCATAATGAAGGGACTATAACAATAAACAAAGTGTAAAATGCGCGAGATTAGATCATAAAACTAGATCAATCTCATAGAAAGGCGTATCTACTAAAAAGACATTATCTAGTTTCGATGACTTTGTATAAAATCCGTTCAAAAAGTCAAATGTTGTTTGAATAATCCAAACAGGAAATTACTTTTAATTTCAGCGAAATCAAAGCAAAATTTAACAATCAATCCCGCTATAACATGAACTATAGAGAGAAACTGTACTTGTGTATATAAACCTTCACAAAGGCTACATTGTGCCATCCGGACATCTCTCATTGAAGGCGATGGACGCCGAAGGCCTGTATATCAAACTTTTAACTTTTACTCTATTATATCGGCCTGTACAGTGAAAAGGGGAGCTTTGATCAATTTCTTTTCTCACTTTCCTGAAATCATTCCACTGTCTAAACCGACATTGCTGGGAAAGGGTGCCCGCACATTTTCGGAGGATAATTTCCAGACTCATTGATAATACCAATTCACCCAAAAATTTGGTTTGATTAACCTGAGGGAAGAAAGGAGTTGGAAGAAAGAACAGCTGGGTTTATTAGGCAATAAGTGAGGCAATGACAGAGTCTACCGACATAATGGAAGGCGAAGAATCCATGAACCACTCAGAGGACAATCCTAATTGCGGATGAAAAGCAAGGACGAAACAGCAGACTAGTCTGAAGAGAACATGAAAATATACAGGAGCGAATATAATGAAGTTCGAAAGGCAGTAGGGTACGTTCGATATGAAGATATGGCTACAGGAGCAAGAAATACCGACTGATTCAACAGAACAGCTGATCAGAGATATCAATAGAAAATGGGAACCGAAACAACAATTTATTAAAAATCGCGATGGAGACCTGCTACAGACATCCGAAGAGACCAAGGAGAGATGGACTGACTGACGACACCGGCATGCGTAGACGGATGACTTTGACACAACAGCGGTGACAGAAATCGAATACATGACACCCTAAGACGACAGAAACAACGAAATGGTGGGGTTGAAGCAGAAACAGACAGATTCTTAAAATTTCCAGACATTTTCTTTAAAATATACTTTTCAGACCACCCTGTTTTCCAGACTTACCAGACATTTCCTTAAAAAATAATACTTTTCCAGATCACCCTATTTTCCAGACATTCGAGACCCGCGGGCAACCTGAGGGAAAAACCATGCCAAATAACAAAATATATACAATATATTGATATGAATAGAAATGTCTAATCTTGATTTGACATCAGCTGACTGTCACATTAACTCAGTCAGTAGAAACGGCAAGTCTTTAGAATTTTTACCATGAAATGTTTAGGATTACATTATTTTATTCTGATTGCACTTTTAAATAAGACATAATTCACATCTGAATAGCTTCATTCGGCTCTTGGTCTTTTAGGAATCGCTGAAGTCTTCGATGCCTGCATTAATTATTCGCTTCACCACGTTGTTCACGATTGATAATTTGTCTTCTTTTCTTTTTGACCGCAAACTTTGTCAAGTTCCGCAACTACCAACCACATTGCCACGGAAGATTCCGATATGTCTTCAGCTTGTTTCATGAGTTCTTCAGCTCGCAGTCTTCTTGTATCCTGTGCATTTTTCACGGTAAGGAGCTCCTCTTCCGTTGGCAAAAGCTCCTGAAGTTCACGACAAGTCTTTTCCTCCAACGAGATTTCAACTCGGAATCTTTTTTCGACTTCATTCTTTTATATCATCTCTTCCCTTTCATCTTTCTCCTTACAATTAACTTCACACATTGCGGCATGAGTTCCTTTCAACAAGGAAATCAATTAATGGGTGACGGAAATTTGATGTGACTATATATCCTTAGACAAAATATGGTCTTTTGCGAAAAGGATTTTGTTCAGAGATTGATGGAACAATTTATTCCGGTTTTGCACACGAATAAGTCATTGAATAGACAACTAATTCATTAAGTTTGTTGCGCAGAGAGGAGTGTAAAAAATTGCGCAGGAATGGACGTGAAATCATTTTTATAGCGCAATTGCGCAGGCACCTCACAAATTGCGCAGGTCGGGCAACACTGGTGAGTACGCGCACACAACTATGCTACGGATACAGTGTTCAGATCAATTGTGGTTTTATTTTCGCCAATCAGCGCCAGCCAATCTTTCCCACAAGACAGATGACATATTTGCAACTGCAAATAACGAATTATGATTGTAAGTTCATACGCTGACAGTAACAACAACGACTAACAATATCAGGAGCACAATAACAAAAATAAATAACTATCTCTTTATCTGATATTAGGGCCTGTATCTATTGACTTACCTCATCTCCAAAATCTAAGTCAATATCATCAAGACTGAACATGTCATCGATCCTGCAAAGAAATTGGTAAGAGATGACATCATGAAAACAATCTTGATTGGCACAATTTTTCATAGTTCATTGAAGCTGGGGGAACTAAAAGTTAATAAAGTTAAGTGAAATATACCTTAGTACTTACTAACTTAGTACAGAATGAAGGAGTTGTCGCTAAAAAATCCCAAAAAATGGGCAATTCTAGGCGACTCAATATTTAGATAATAAATCAAGTTCTAAGTTTGATCATTTATTTGTGTCAATGCATTATTCAACAGAATAGATAACCATTACAGCAATGCCTATTTAAAAAGAAACAGAATTCCTAATTGACTTGTTCGAAAGAAATGGATATCCTAAACGCCATGTTGAAAGAACGTGGAAAAAACAAACAAACAAGACAAAGAAAAAGAGCAAGACAAAGGAACAAATGAAGAAAGACAAGGAAGATGAACAATGGTTTTAATTGCCGTACATACAAGGGGCATCAGAGACAACAATCAGGTTAATGAAAAAACATGGACTGAATATTGCTCACAAACCAACATCAACAATAAAAGGTCAACTGGTTAAAAAAAACCAAAGAGACAGACACCTGACATGGAGAAGAGAGTTGTAATCTACAGAATTCCTTGCTCTAACTGTATACTTGATTTACATGATTACATTGGACACAATAGTAAACAACTGTCCACGCGCATACATGAACAACAGTTCGCAGTTAAGAGAATTAATTCGCGCTCTCAAATAGCAACACACTCGGCTGAAAGTGGACACGTCCTCGATTGGAAGCGAGCCAAACCGATGAATGCCTGCAGCCATAAAAGAGGTCGGGAATGCATGGAGGCGTGGTATTGATCGGATTCCTCTATAAATCGTCATATCGATATCGATGACATCTACTTGCATCTCAGACAGCAGATATCTTGATTTCTCTCATTTTAATTCCTTTTGCATCAACCCTTTACTTGATGACGTTATGTAGCTACAGTTTGAAAATTTGTACTTTTATTATTTAAATTGTTTTGGTTAATAATAATACTTAAATTGTCCTGAAGCGCTTTTGTTTCTAAATATATATAGGCCTATTATCATTCATGATAAAATTCGCCATTGTACGATCAGTTTAAAATAATTAAAATAGACAAGGCCAATAAAAAAGTCTTATTACTGATAATATTTCGATTGCCTCTTCATCAAATCAGATGGAAAAGAAATTACAATTCTATGAATAGGCCTACATCAGTTGGAAAATTTGAAAACTTTTTACAGACAAACTATGCAATGCATACATAGCCTATTACGTCAACATGAAGTTCATAGCAGGTGAAATCTTATTGATGTATATTTTTTCTGCCGTCTTTCGTTGATAACTGTTGTTAAAGTTGGTTCGTAGGATTGATATCTTGATGTTAGTAGTTGTCAGGGCTGGGGTGTCGGTGTCGGTGTCGTGCCCTTTTCCCCGGTGTCGGTGTCGTGATTTTTAGGGCCGACACCGACACAGACCTTAAATTATAGCTGGAAAAATAAATAGTTTTATCGCACAAGGATTTCCTTCTCTTTGCAAATAGTCATATTTTCACTAAAACGGACTGGAAGGCTCTTCCTTCACACGAATTGGGAATGAATTGAGTGGATTGCTGAATCAATTGTTTTGAGTGTTTTTGATTGTTTTAAGCCTATCAATTGTTTTGAGTGATACGGTATCACCTTATCACATGTAATCATAATAAGCATCTTCATTTTTGTCATCATTCACTGTTTATTCAATTAGTCATCATATCCATTGTTTCACCACGTTTCATAAGCATTGTTCATTATTCATCGCATCACTTTCAATTTCAGAGTCATTTTGTTGTCATTATTTTTGAAAAGCAGTTTGTTTAGAAAATGATGTTTTTTCGTGATCATAGGTCTCCTGAAAGGAGTGCATGACCTGTAGTGTTTCGAGGATTATTATTATTATTATGAGAAATAACCTTTATTTCCATCAATACAGAACGAAAAAAGAAAGTCAGGGACACAAAACAAAGCAAAAGTAAACACAAATCGGGCAATTCAGTCAATTTTATTATTATTATTATTATCCGGTGTCGGTGTCGTGCTTTTCAAAATCCGGTGTCGTGCTCGAACCCGGTGTCGGTGTCGGTCAAAAAAAGCACGACAACCCAGCCCTGGTAGTTGTGGGTCTTATAATTTGATGTTTTTGTATAAAGTGTCTGTAACCATTACTGTCATCTTTATTCAAATAGCTGATGTATTCTTCTTCGAAGAGTGCATTGTGATTCGCCCGCATAAGAATCATGACATTCATTGCATTCAACCAGATATACGACACTTTCAACAAAACAGATTTTTTGGTGTTTGCAGTACCCGGTAGCAATTTTTGTGACTTGGTAAATGATCTTTAAATTTCAATTGCTGTGATAACGGTTTTGGGCCAACAAATGTTGGAATGATGCTGACGATCGTTAACCTCTTCAATTCATTGCGGACTTTGTGAGCTTGCATTTCGTTTATGAATGGAAATCTCCTTCGGCATCAAGGGCCAGGTCTTATCTTGGCTAACCTCATTCCTGTCTGAGCGTTCTTACAGTGTGAAATGTGAAACCTCTCAATCCATCCCTTCTCCGGCTCGACATGGTGTACCTCAAGGTTCTGTGCTAGGCCCCCTTCTGTTCCTCATTTACACTGCTGACCTTCCCAAAATCATCGAGTCATATGGTCTCTCCTACCACATCTACGCAGACGACTTACAGATTTTTGGATCTTGTCATCCATCTGACTCCGCCACCCTCGCTTCCCGTATGTCAAGCTGCATCTCCGACGTTCGGAAATGGCTGAGCTCAAATCATCTTCTCCTCAACACTAGCAAGACTAATATCAGTGGAATCACATCTCAAAGGCGCGGTCGTCACCAAGCCCCAAACCACCCTCATCGTAATTGATGGCACCACGATCTCTCCTGCAAGCAAACTCCGCAATCTTGGTGTGCCTAATTGACCCCTGCCGTTCAATGCGACCCCCATATCTACGACACTACGGCAAAGTGACGTTCTGCCCGCCGTCAATTGTGGTCCATCCGACGGTGTATCTCTGAGCCTGTGGAGCCAAGACTCTTGAGCCACTTCTGTTATCCACTACAGACTCGATTATTGCTCCCACTATTCTCGATGGCGCTTCCCGACAAACTCCCTCTCCAAATTTCAACGCATCCTGGGGATAATGCAAACTGCCGCCTCGTCCGAAATCATTCGAGCACGCGACCACGTGACTCCAACTCTTTTATCCCTCGAAGTGGCTACCATACGTGGACCGTATTAACTTTCGTTCTTGACGTGATCGTTTTCAAATGGCCTTCATGGCCTTGCTCCACCCCACACCCTCAGCGCCCGCCCTGTTCCCCGTCCCCCCTCCCTTACCTTAATTCTTATCTTCAACTTTCCTTCATCCATCGAATACAGGCCGGTCGTTGCGCTCCTCTTCCTCCTCGAACCTTATGCTGCCCTCTTCGCGCCTCAAGTTATGACTTGTGGGCGCTCGTTTGTTTGCGTTTCCTGTAGCCGTGCCGCACGGGTTTGCAACTCCATTCCTTCCTCTCTTTAAAATCAATTCCATCCTTTCCACCTTCATGTCCGCCCTCTGAAGGCAGAACTGCTACGCTCCTCTTTTTCATAATTTTCATTTTTTTCTCTTCTCCCTTTCTCTGTCTATGTGTGTGTGTGTACACTGCCTTTACATGTAGACCTATCTGGCACACCATGCTTTGGATCGCATTTTTTATATCTTCTGGCGATCTGTTTTTTCGTTTTTTTTTTATGTATACGTGCCATTGAAGTCTTCGGACAAAATGGTCACTGTAAACAGTTTCGTTCAATGAATGGAAATCTCCTTCGGCATCAGGGCCAGGTCTTATCTTGGGCTAACCTCATTCCTGTCCTGACGTTCTACAAGTTGTGAAATGTGAAACCTCTACAATCCATAATCCCTTCTCCGGCTCGATCCATGGTGTACCTCAAGTTCTGTGCTAGCTCCCTTCTGTTCCTCATTTACACTGCTGACCTTCCCAAATCAATCGAGACAATGTCTCACTACAACATCTACGCAACGTCTTACAGATTTTTGATCATTGCATCCATACGGACTCCTGCCACCGCTCCGCTTCCCCCCGATGTCCAGCTGCTTCTCCGACGTTCTGGAAATGGCTGAGCTCAAATCATCTTCTCCTCAACACTAGCAATACTAATATCATGTGGATCACCACTCAATAGCGGCGTCGTCACTCAAGTATCCCCAAAACCACCCTATCGTAATTGATGGCACCACGATCTCTCCTGCAAGCAAACACCGCAATCTTCGGTGTGCCTAATTGACCCCTGCCTTTCAATGGCGACCCATATCTCCGACACTACGGCAAAGTGCTTACTCTGCCCTCCGTCAATTGTGGTACCATCCGACGGTGTATCTCTGAGACCTGTGGCCAATAACTCTGCCACTTCTGTTATCCACTACCAGACTCGATTATTGCTCCACTTTCTCTATGCCTTCCCGACACTCCCTCTCCAAAATTTCAACGCATCCTGATGCAACCTAGCCGCCTCGTCCGAAAAACATTCCGAGCACGCGACACGTGACTCGCAACTCTTTTATCCCTCGAATGGCTACCAATACAGTGACCGTATTAAACTTTCGTCTTTGCCGTTGATCGTTCAAAAAATTGCCCTTCATGGCCTTGCACCACCTTTACTTAATTCTTATCTTCAACTTTCCTCATACCATCGAATCCAGGCCGCTCGTTGCGCTCTCTCTCCTCCTCGAATCCTATGCTGCCCTCTTCTCGGGCCTCAAGACTGTGGCGCATCCGTGCGTACCTGTAGCTGCCGTCATCGGTTTGCACACTCCCATCCTACCTCTCATTAAATCAATTCCATCCTTTCCACCTTCAAGTCCGCCCTGAAGGCAGATACTGCTACGCTCTCCTTTTCATAAATTTCATTTTTTTTCTCTCTCTCCTTTCTCTGTCTATTTGTGTGTACACTGCCTTTACATGTAACCTACTCTTGCACACATGCTAATGGATCGCATTTTTTATATCTTCTGGCGATTGTTTTTTTCGTTTTTTATGTAAAGTGCCCTTGAAGTCTTCGGACAAAATGTCACTGTAAACAGTTTCGTTCAATAAATGGAATACGAAGATAAAAGTTGTTTCTCGCGTTATTTTGAATTTTTGGTCTAGTAGCTGGATCATCTAAATTGATGTAATTTTTGAACATAATAATTTGGATAACCGAACTATCTGTATAGGTAGTTCTATCTATCTATCTATCTATCTAGGTAAAGCTTATTTTCTCACTAGGAGAGGCATGCAATTATAAATAACTCAGAGTGTACAAAAATAATAAAAACGCATTACAATTGCGAACTGAATAAACAAAAGAAAAGACAGTTAACACGCAAATAACACGACACACAAAATCATCGTAAAAAAAAGAACACCAAATTGACCAAGTCCAAGATACCATACTTATAGGTAACAAACTGAGCATAACAGCCGATAAAGGAAAGGACATGGATAACAACCGATAGATGAACTCACGTGTGGCTCCTTGCAACCACACACCAAACAGTGGTGGAACAACCGCCCCAAAATGAGAGAGGGAGGCATAGTAGCCAATGGACGACTGACTATCTACTCTCGAGGTGTCACGCAAACAGGTGATAGAAACCTATCTATCCTATCTATCAAATTATATATATATTATAATATCTATATATATATATATATATATAGTATATTATATATAATATATATATATATTATATTATATATAGAAATAAATATTGTCATTGTGAAAGCAAAACACTTTTTTTTTCGCGGACAGTTTCAAAGGCTAGTTTATTGCCTCATCTTCAGCGGTACAACAAAGAATTCAATAAAATCCACAATAAAATTTATATCTACAAGTTTGCTTCAACAGAAACATTTTCATTAACTAAAATCTCGAATAAATCTCGAAAAAAAAGTGTTTTTCTTTCACAATGACAATATGAAGCGTCTGGGAACTTTGTGCGTAAATATATATATATATATATATATATATAGTGCACTTGGGCAGCAATGCATTGATTATGCAACAATCATACAATCATTAAAGATGTTGTCATTCTATAATTTATTGCATTTTTGAATGGACTTTTCTGTTTTTCTATCAATTTCTTTTCCTTCAATTGTTAAATGATTCAATGCAATTTGGAACACAATTTTATTAAAAATGAAGGCTCAACGTTTCGGACAGTACACTGACCATTTTCAAGAGGTAGAAATTGTGAAAGTAATTGCATGTCAAAAATTCTAAATTCATAGAGAGAGAGAGATGACATCTATAAAACTATGAAGAGCTACAAATAGAGATATAGCATCATACCATGATGAATCATGCAAGCTGAATTGAGCTCTATCATAGAAAGTTGGAGACTAAATAACATTCAGATTTCGGGGGAGGTCCATGTCACGCTTATTTAGAAAGGGTGATTTAGGTAGCCTATAGGCCTATATATTGTCATTCATATATAAATATACACATGTATGAACAAATACAGGATGATAGTCAATTAATGGTTAAAACTGATTACTTGTTAAACAGGTATGAAATGTCTCGTCTACTGTGACCACATCAGCTTACAGTCTGAACCACTCGAATTGTAGCACATGGACTGCTGTGTTTTTTTTTGATTGTGCAAGACCGATCCGAAACACAAAGGTAAGAAATCTTGCATGTCCAGAGCGCTGACGATTCAACTGCACCCAATTATTTCTTTTCAGATTGTAAGCAGGGAGGTCAACTTGTTGGTAATTTAAATTTGCTCAGTAATGCTGTCCATTTTTTCCAATTAGATTACGTTGAGTACGACGAGATCATAAGAAAGCATGATGCTATGTGTGACTGACAAAACATTCCGAAATCACTTCTGCACTAGTAACTACACATCTCAACGATTCCTTGAGATTGAACTTCTCTGACACCAGCGAAGAGACGTAAACTATGGCAAATAATGATTTTGTGATCAAAGCGCATAGAATAGAGTGATCCTCAACTTGCTCTTTAAATTAAAAAGTCGCGGAAACCATAGCTAGGTGCCAGTAGTCCACTGCAAACGCTGGGACTTTTCGAGAACAGAAATAGCATAGGCTACAACAAATTTGAGTGACTGGATATTCCATATATAAACGGTGTCATAGCTTTACACAGAACGAATGTTTTTTGGTGCTGAAAGACTCCAGGATGTCAGTCGCTTTTGTTTACTGCCAGCGAGGAGATCAGCCAGTTCTTACACCATCATGTAGTGGGCCTGTATTACATAGAGCACGATGACGCAAACTGAAATTCCTTATAAGAACGCATCAATTTGCCTTTCATTTTGGTCATTATGTGAAACTTTGATGAACGATCAAGATGGACCGCCAATTTAGATCAAATCAATGAAGAATGTCCGTCTCAGTTCTACTTGACCTTACTGTACATTGAGTTGTGAAATACTGCCAGCACTTAAAATTTATCATTTCAGTCTTGTAAATAGCTAGAAGATTGTAATTGCCCACTATCTTGATAATGGGCACATTATCAACAAATACCACAAAATTGCAAAAGGTATCTCGTCAAAATATTGATCCCAAATATCGCATTTTTAGCATATAGTGAGGCGAGATGTTGATGTATCTGTGTAAAACAATGGAATGTGTGGTATATTAGTTTGTATCGAAACGTTTAATCTCAATGAAATAATTTAATCTAATTGAAATTTCTAATGTAATACAGTGTGGTATGACCTCCCCGAATAAAGATGTGAGGAACTTTCGAAACTTTTGCAGAAACTGTTGTGTGAACCAATCATTCACATGAAATACTTCACAGTCAATGCTTTCCTTTAAAAACAAGACTCTTTGTCTACCTTTCTAGCATACAGCAAAGTCTCTACACGGGAGATCAGCAACCGAAACGCCTGCTACAATAAGGAGTTAAACTTACAGCTTTTTTCCGCAAAACACAAATTTGAGTGTAGTATTACAAATTGCAAATATATACAGTGAAATGATTTGCTAAAAGCCTACTTCTCAATCATTTTCCAATGAAATAAAGGCAAAATGAGGTCAGAGAATTCAGCGATGATCAGTCCATCTTAGCGATTAACTAACCTATTCATATTATAATAGTAATAAGTGATCGACAAAACGTAGAAAAAAAGTTGCGCCATGAAACTTAGCCATATCCTAGAATAGTAGACAAAGAGTCATGTTATTCAAGGAAAGCAGTGTACAGTATATAGAGCATTTTCTGTGATTAAACCGCTTCTCGTAGCAGTTTCTGGCAACGGTTTCGAAAGTTCCTAACGTGAATAAAGGCGATCATAGCAAACAGCTGATTTCTGAAACGTGCTCGAAGATTTACAAATTTGGTGGTTCAAACACAAAATATCAAGTTCAATTTAAAATATTAAACGAGATACCCTGTTTTGCATGCTCCCATTCATGAATGTCTATTGCATGTGGTCCATTGTTTTGTCCTGCCTCATCCATCATTACTCTCGGTTCTTTAAATTTTGGCACTGATGTCATCAATCGTGTGGTCTCAAGCCATAGGTCGGCACTGTACCTACATAATTACTCTCTCAAACTCCAGAGTGACAGTGGCATTTTCATTGAAAAGTATTTAGTTATACTGTTTCATTGTGGATGATTGTGGCTCTTATTTTTTCGCTATTATTCTGCAAATTGCTGTTCTGCAGCACTGTTTTCTTAGAGTAGGTTTGTAGTTGCAAACATTATGTTGTCATACACACGGTCATGTATCACAGATATACTTGCTGGATGATTGTTTTATTACTTTTTATCTAAGATTCAGCGTGGTCAATGATGTTCACCTCTGGTCTGACTATTATCCAACTGGCATACCCATCTGGCTTCTCCTTGTGCTTCTTGATCATAGACATCAAACAACAACAACTATGTCTTAATGCTTGATGTTCGATGTCTGTGTTCTTGGTGATCTCATTCCAAGAAGGAGCTGTATTTCTTAGAACAATATAAAAAGATGTAATTCTCATAAAAATTACAATTATGCTCACTGAGTAGTCGCTGCATTTTTAATTAATTAACATAGACATGGATGTCCTCAGGATTCAGGAGTTTGATTGAGCGTAGCAAGTCCTGAATTTTTTTAAAAAATGTTCATTTGACTGCGTTATCAAAATTAAATGTGCGTTCTGTGTGATATCTAAACCTGTTCTTTGATCAGCCGGACGCTCTTGCCGGAAGCGTGCTTACAGTGTTGTTACTTTTGAGTTATTTTTGAACAGCAATCTGAGGAAATATTTCGTTTGACTTGGCTTGATAGCTGCTTGAGCAATTTCAGATATTCTTTCGTTCAGGAAAACTTATTACAATTTTGAGATGTATCCTGCTTCTTTACAGGCGCCTTCATCTACATTTAGGATCGCTGTGGCGATCTTTGTACATGCGCATCAAATTATCTGGAAATCGGATTTCAATGGACGGAGTTTTATATTTTCATCCAAATTATTAATGTTGCAGAAAGTGTTAATTGCAGCGCAGTGGTTGTTTCTACGCAAAGTGAAGTGTGAATAGATAACTATCTATTATTATCGTAGGTTTTCGCACGTTTTCGCGCATGCTAGATGCTATGTAGCAATCGAATCATAATTTCGATGCTTCGTACTTAGTAGCTGTAGTGACCCAGCGATGACTATGTTGAAGTAGCAGCTTACAACCTCGTATCTCAGGTAGCAGTAAATGTAGGAGTTGCAAGAGGCATATACAAAAATTCAATCTGCTTAAAATTGATAAGTTGCATAGCGATAAAAAAAAAACGGTTGACAAGGCATGAATTTTCAAATGGGAACAAATATACCATATTTTTAGATATCACTGACAACAAATTATTCAAAAGGATCACTTGAACTGCACACTTATTCGGCCTTGTCTATGAATACAATCTGAGGAAATCCTATCAGTCAAAACATCTACAAAAAGCAATTACTATCGACATGACGACTATCATTATGATTGCTATCAAACCTATAAACTATTGAGTCATAAGTTCATGAAGTCATTTCACTTAATTAAAACAAATGTTAATCAAATGTTTTTTAAACAAAAAAAAAATACAAAATAAATACCCCCGGAAGGATAAACCACATTACTCTTACATTACCCCCTGATCTCAAGATCAAAACAATTCAAAAATTCAGAGGTAATAATCTTCAAAACGACTTGGAGGTCTTCGAGTTCGCGAAGGATGAGCATGAGAGATTGATGAACTCTTGACTGAGCGAACCACTCAAAGAGTCTTGTTGAGAATCACCTGAGTCAATGGGCTCACAATTTTGCGTGCAACATGCATCACAACTCGCTGCTTCATGTACGGAAAAACTTCAACTTGCTGGACATCCTGCACCTCCATTCTGGAATCCGGACATTTTGTACCTCTCTGGAGCCGATTGTTCTGTGCCTTGCGAATGTCTGCAACGTGCTGAGGAAATACCGTCAACCATTCAACTGAAGTGCTGCTGCGAACATTCGTGACCCAATCCAGTTTTCCACTTTTCGTTTGTGCATCTTCCATCTGCTGGTTTCACAAAAACTAAATCATCAATATGGTAGTTGTTTGGACCAGCTACTTCTGTCGGACTTTGTCACAAAGATATTTCCATGTCGATAAGAATAACATTGACTAATGATCGGAGGAGACACCATTTTTCGCCTCGAGAGCTTGGTTATAATACATCACCATTTCACGAATGCTTTGTTATTGGTCCGAGCAACCATGCGCTTGATCGTGCGGGGGATTAATGCTCGACAATGCCATATCCCGATGGTCGATAAGTCGCATCGAAAAAACCAGCAAGATCTCCATTGATCAACAAAAGTTTGGAATTCACTTGACCCGAAATAACTTGGATTGTATAAAAGATTCTCGGTTGGGTGCGCTCTTTCAGAAAAAAATTGATTTAGTTTCTCGCGTTATACGATGAAGTCGATTCTGGAGTTTAAGGAGTCTCCCAAATTTGCAAAAATCTACTCGACCCACAATCCACCAAAGTCCAAATAATTGCATTCCATTATAATGCGTCGTGTAGTAGCGAGTCTATACAATTCTCCAACCATCAATCAAGAGTTCCATGAAGGCCAACGTTGAAATGCTGGAGCTACACTGATCAAGGAATACAGTCTTGATTTACGTTTCTGCAACAACTGATCTGCTGATCTTCTGACACTGGGTAGACGCTCTTCAAAAAATAAGACTTGTCTTTTCCCTAAGCCGAAATGATGCTCATTGTGAGCAAGTTCAATTTCTGCTACTGAAATCTCTGAGGCTTGATCTTGTTTTCAACACGGAAGTACAAACACAATTCGTTTGTTTCTTGTAGCCACTACGGGGGAACTCTCGTGAGAATGTCGGATTATTATCTTTCAGAAGGGAACCCATTGAATTTTCAACGTCTCAAATTATATTGTCTCAAGTGTCTTTTATCAGAGACAAGCCGTCTATGCACAAGGAGCTTCATCACCAAGACCTTTCGTTCTTACTCTCAGTTGGTCCTCCAGATTAAAACTGAAGAAACATTGTGTTTACCGTATATGAGTCAGTAATAATAAGTAATGTTTTTTAAAATTCATCCTTCAGAGCTAAATTCAGTGCTTTGATTCAAAGCCATCCAGCTCACTCAAATTTATATGTTTAACATCAGCAGTTACGCAACCAACAAGCACCTCACAGTTTCATTCTCAATCTCAATCAACAACTCCCATCAAGCCAAGGTACTTGCATCACACCAAACTTTCCCCAACTCCTGTCTGTGGAACAGCCAAACACCTCTGAACTGGATCTTGCAAACTCATAGACGCTCCTTTAGATCATTGAGAATCTCTAATGTAACGAACCAGACAACTTTTCATCCCACTGACAAACTCGAAACTTATTCTCGTTAAGGTATGAGCACGATTGGCCGCAGCCTAACCAACAAACAGGATAATGTCTCGGTTAACTTCCCACAGAATGCGAACAACTCTCGTCTAGTTTCGACATTTCCTATTGAATTTCGTGTGTCCCTTACCCCAACTTGATCCCTTTCTCTGAGCTACTCACTACTCATCCTAACACCCGTGCTCCACTAAGCCTCTCCGGGGGTGTTTAGCTTCCGAAACCATACTCCAGCCAGTACTTTCAAAGCTTTCGTTGGAGACAAAATTATTGTCAACGTTACTAATCATCAAATATATTGAGTCAGTATGTTTAGCAACGATGGCGTCGAGGAAGCCAGAACAAATTGCAGAATTTTTGTCATTTTATTCTAGGCGCAAAGAAGGCTTCTTAATTACCGAATCCCACGTCCTTGTTTAAACAGTAGATTTTTCTCATATAATCCTTACACGCATTGGTAATCGCAACAAATTTTCGCTAATATGATGTTTTTATTTTTTTTTTGTAAATAGGCTTTTTTTCAAATCAATTCATTGCTAAGGTTTTCTCCTAGGCCGAACGCCAATTTCTAAGTTTCTCATGACATCATTGAGCTTCTCTGTCGGTTGTGTGCGGAAATATAATCATTTCAGCTCACGGAAATCCATAACTGGCCTAATTTTTTTCTTTGTTTTCTTGAATAATCGGCCATTAAAGGTATAATGCCTTCATTGCTCGCCCTCACTATATTCTTTGGAGACAACCCTTACTTATTCCAAGTCTGAACTTCATCATGAAAGCCTACTCTGGATCTTTGAGGAATGTTATACTGACTTTCAATTCGATAATTTTGGATCATCATACGGAACTTCCAACTCACAGTTCCAATTTACCGTCATCAAAATGGCAGGAAATCTTTTATCGTGGATTTCCACACTTTGTGCGGCCCGACAAGTTAAGTCAGAATCTGCACAAGCTAGATTTTGTGTAGATTCATATTCAGAAAAATGGCAACTTTGTATTGGGTTCGACACAGGCTGCGGCTAGATCTACGTTTTGAGTAATTCTATCAAAATGGCTACTGTGTAATGGGTTCAAATACATGAAAGCGAATCATGTCTTTATACACAGCGTACACCCCCCAAGTAGGTCAACACAGTCCTTACCCAAAAATGAAGAAAATCAAATCCCCAGGAATAATTTCGGTTACCAAACACTGTAAAATGAACATGTATCATTGTTTATTGTGACATCAATTTCTTGAAGTTCGCGTGACATACCTGTAATAAAGCCATTCATGTTCTGAACAGATATGAGGCTTATTAAACAATTGAGTTTTGCTAACTAATTATTTGATAGAAATTATTGATTTCGAGCACCCTGTGTCAATCATAGCTTTTATCGACACTGTTGTTAAATTCTACATCGCAACGAAGGTACTTTAGCGCTATCAGGAACTTAAAGGAAACCACTAGCGCAAAAGTTTTTTTATTTTTTTCAACGGCTTCCTTCCTACAATAAAGACAAACGTTTTTTATTTGTTCAGGTTGTGGACCTTGTTCCTCTCAACACATTATTGGGCAGTTAGCAATTATGTGATTTACTTCACCACATCTGAGAAACAACGTCGCTCTGTTTCAATGACGACAGCGATTCCTTGCATGACCCTCTTTCCCCACAAATTGGTAGTCAAATCAAACTTTTGCTCTTTTGTGAAACATTGTTTTTGGCTTGATTTACCGACAACATATCTCTCGACTGGAATTTGATTTTATCAGACCTTCTGGTTCGTTGCACTATCATGGACATACTAGGCTCATTTCTGTTAGAGAACATGCAGCTTCTTAAACTGTGTTTTTCACGTTATCAGTAGCCACAACCAAAAATCAAAAACAGTTTTCAATAACTCATCTATGATGTACGATAAATTCATCAATCAAATAGACCAAGTTTCGTTTGATGTCCCGCTAAATATACATCATACAGATATCAGATTGCTAATCTCAACTTTCTAAACAGTTAGAGACTCAATACGGTATAAACTATCGCTACTAGTAAAATATTGCGATCAGTGCAGATTTTACCAATCGTTGTAGTTCTTCCTCTTGTGTCCTCATCTTCAAATACCATATGTAGACCTAGAAGCTCCACCAGAGTTAATTGAACAAAGGTATGTAATTTTGACCAAAATTCTTCTGATGTTTTGCAGAGTTATTTGCAAACCAACTCAAGTTTGTTAATCCATTCTACGAAATCTCCAACTCCTGAATACTTCTCGACAATATCGGAAAATTTGATAGACATATCTGATCTTTGCCGTGATGGCTTGTAAGTTGAAAAAACTTGTGACCCAGCGATGACTATATTGAAGTAGCAGCTTACAACCTTACTCAGTAGCGATTCTATCGTGAGGAGTTTTCACGAAAAGGCGAATCATAAGTGATGAAGTGGAAGAGGACCTGTCGCACGATCCAGAACCCATGTCGTGACAAAGGAGGCTCGCCAGTGCGTATACCCTACTGCTACTACAAGTTCGAGCGCGGCAGAGTGGTGTTGCAACTCCTGGTGTGTGCAATGATAAATCCGCGAGGTGAAATAATAGCTCACCAGAAGAAAATAACATTCTTGGAAAGCTAAATTTTTGAGAGGGCTTCTAACTTATTTATGTACTCTTTCTGCCTTTTGCAGAATTATCATTTTATAAAGAACCTTGATGCGTATGTGGTTTTTGAAAGTCAAGCAATAAGCATGCCTTAATCTCCATCTTTTAAATCGCATTGCATTCAGTTTGACGATGCAGTCCGGACTGACATGCAATATAAAAGAACTGCGAAAGAGATCTGTTCGTCATAATCAGTGATGTGACTGAGAACACGTGAGAAATTTACTGTTTTGTGATGTGTGAGAAATTCGGTATTATGTAACGGGAGGAGATGTGAGAAATTGGGATGTGGTACGGACAATCCCTGAAATTCATATTTTTAAGGGAATTTCTGGAAGCGTTGCTTTAAGGGGTTGGTTATGTTGATTGGAAGGATATCTTGGAAGCTATGGCTATGCTTGCAGATAGACGTCAAGGTTAAATTTCGTATAATAAATCCGTGAAATTAGGTAAGCATTTATGAGCATTAATTATAGAGAATAATAATAGCATGAAAGCAAATAAATTTAAGTGAAGTAAGCATTAAGGAATTAAATAACTGAGTTAGGCATTTAAAAGCATTTAAATAAAGCTAAGAAAAAAAGCTTAAGAGGTTGATAAAGAAGAAGCATTTTTTTTAAAGACGCGACTGTTGTAATTAATAATTATATGATAGAATCATATGTCTACTGTAGCCATTGCAGAGACTGTTGGAAAAGCACATTCATGGAAATGAAACGAAATTATCAAATGCATCCAGGATTATCATCGCATTATTAGAGTATGGAAATGTCAAGATGATAGGCCTACGTCAAAATGATGCCCGCAGTCCCGCGAGCAATGGTTGCGGCAAGCTTTCTCAATGAAATTGTGTGTCACCGTATGCGTCATACGTTGTGATAATCATAAAACACAGTGGCACTCACAAAATGAAAAGAACAGATCTTTCCACTCTGACAAGACTATCTGTATCAGCACCAAATTCAGTCTCAAAACTCCTCAAGTTTTTGTAAAGAGGCACACTCCGAAAACCCTCATGCCTGAAGATATGTGTCAATTCGTCTGCTCAACCTCTTTCAAATACTGTCTCAGACACATATCTCACTAACTTGCGCAACATATGACAATTTGCATCTAGGACTGCCACTCCAACAAGACAGTCTCAAAGGCAGTCTCTGCAGTTTTCATAATTAGGTCTGCACTTCTTCATTCAAATACTATCTCAACGTAGTCAGGCGAATATACCCTCAAGTATAAGGGTTTCGTAGTGCAGTCCTTTTTGATAAGGACTTGAAGAGCGTAGAGACAAAATTGAGTCACTCAATTTGGAGTGGGAGGTCGTTATGTCATTATTATGTAGGTCGTACAGGGGTCATTCCACCTCGATTCACCCAGTATGTGGCACTTGGTGTCCGATCTCACTACAGAAAAGTTTTTCTACAAAATATCTTAAGGAGAAGCCTATTTCCCGCATCCACTCAGTATGAACCACTATAGCATTCTGTTAACACTTCCGTTGAACAGAAAATGAGTGATATTCGAGATAGTCAATGGAAATCTTGCTTCTGATTGAATTTTTTACTTTTCTTTTCCTTATGATATTTTCCGATCATCGTTAGATTGAACAGTCGCATGTTGATGGTTGCTCTCCACTTCTCATGTCTTACCCATTTACGTACAAAGCTCTAATTTCTGCTGCAACAGCGTCCTTCCAGGTCTTCCTACGACCTTTGGAACGTTTGCGTTCAGCTTTCAGATCCAGCTAATCCTGCTCTTCCCTCCTGCAACACGCCCGAACCAGCGCAGCCCACTCCAGCAAACGGTGTCCGTGAAAGAATTAATCAGCAGGTCGTCTTTTCTTTTTTTATCTCACTTTTCTCATCTCTGCTTTTCTAAGACGTTCCTGTACAGCACACAGGTTCCACGTCCCACATCTACCGTAAGTCATGCGTTGCGGGGAGCATGCTGTGCACACTCAACCTTTAACTTTCAAACACGGTGCTACATTATTGATATTATCAATGCTGAGGGCTCTTTAAATCAGTTACATCTGCGATTTCTAACTGTTATCGCCAACTTCTGAGGAAAATGGTTCACTCACTCGATGATCTGGACAACTTGATGGGGTACTTGAGATTGGTGTACTTGTAATCACCACCTAGATACTTTTATGTTTTATATTGTCAGATGTTAAATAAGATGTTGTGAATTAATATGATGGGTTTCAGCTGTCTTCGTGACACATTGGTCAAGTGCGTGGCCTAGCGATCTTTTGGTCCTGAGATCGATTCCCGAAAATGTCATTGGAAGCCGGCAGGAATGGCATTTGGAATGAAAGTGCCACGACGTTCCAAAAGCCTGACTATGTCAACACCTCTCAAGTCTAGTAGGGGGAAGTGGTGATGTTAATGCTTGACGTTAATGCCACTTGTTGATAGCCTGTAGCACATGGCACATATTCCATTTTGGAACGTCGATGCGCATTCCAATTCTTCATTTATATCCTATGAAAATAATCATAATCATGCTAAGAGAGAACAGGGATGCGAATCTACCGAATTTTTTAAATTTAATATTAGTAACCTAACTCAAAAATTCGATAATCAACAACAGCATTCATTTACAGAATTTACAGCATTCAATATTTCGGTTTAAGCATCAATAATGAACTCATGGCTGATATTGAATGTTACATGGACATAAATATCTTATACCAATGCAATTTATTTTGGTGATTGTCGATTTCTTTACTTGCCTATAAATATAACCTCACCAATGACGCCTAATCCAAGCAAAAGCATTGGTGATGATAATTTTATATTTCACGTATTTAGGCCCCTCTGATTCGAATATTTTCTGATTTTCACCATCTTGTATTCTCATCCCTATTGGAGCTTTAATCGGCAAACTACCTATCATTTTGTGTGAAGAACTCTGTCTAAATGTTAAGCTGTTTGTCAGATCTAAACAATATAAATGAAATATCCTAATCAAAATTTGTTTCTTTCAGATTAACGCAGATTAACAGAAAAGCAAAAAAATGGACATTGGTAAGAATGCAATTTGACTTTGACGTTCTACCAGGCCTAAATTAGAAAGAGGAAACGTACTTTATTCGATCAAATTTGATTCTAATCACACATTAAAACATATAATACAACACCATAATCCAAATATATCACTACCCGCTTTCAAATACATAATTCTTAATCTAAATCAATAATCTAAAAATAACTTAAACCAAATTCAATAAAAATATCAATATTAAAAAATACCTCACGTATCCAACATACAATTAAAAATCAAGAAAACACCATCTATAATATATTACACGATTCTCATATACATCACTAATATCAAATCTCCTCACAATCAAACATAATCACATTATAGTCCATCCAACTAAATTTATCACAACAATAACATTTTCAAAAAATACATATAATTTCAAATTCATCATTCCTCTAATCTGCAAAGTATTGTAAATTTAATTGCAGTTGTTCCCCGGAAATACAGACCACACTTGTAGCGTTGATAGTTCATGAACGCCCTTTCATTCTTTCACGAGTTCTCTCTCGCTTTACATCTCCAGCAAGATTACAATTGAAGACAGTGCTGCGATGTCGAGGCTTGGAGTTCCTAGTCGACATTTATTAGGTTTACATTACATTATTGCTGGAGTTAAAGCTGATTTGAAGCATAATTTATTTGTCTTCTAGCAGAATTTGGATGCTTCTCTTTTTCCGGGGAGGGGGAAGAATATCATAGCACCGGCATGAATCTGAAACGTGTAAATATCAACTGATGTCTCAATCGCTATAGAACAGTGGTTCTCAACCGGGCCATAAGGTGGCCACAGGACAATTTGCTGGTGGCCACGAGAAGACCTCGGAATATTGTATGAAATGCCTGCATAGCAAGTATGTTTTGTTTTGTACTTAATCAGTTGATCAATCAACTGATTTCACTCACGTGAAACACGTGTAGCCACGCCGCCGTAAATTGAGTGAGGAAATTGTGTGAATATCATTGGACAAGAAATTCTATCATATTTAACTCAGATTATTGTTCACAATGATTCGTTTTTATTAAAAGGGGATATTTGATTTGTTACAAAATTTAGAGAAAAAACGAAAAAGTAACTCGAATAGTCCTCTGGTATACAGCACTGTTTCAAAATTCAAGTCTCTTCAAAATATATTTCTCACATAACCTTGAAGCCTTCGAATATGGTCAACATTCTCGCTGTCGATTTTTCCAAGGCCGACAAAAGAAGCCATCAGACTCTTCTTGAGACGCTTCTCCGTAAGTTCCATTGCAGCTCCTTTGCCCTTCGTTTTATTGGTAACTTCCTATCTCATCGCAAACAAAGAGTGTCTACCAGGAATATTCTGACCCCTTGGAAAGATGTTACTAGCGGAGTCCATCAGGGTTACATTCTTGGCCCCTTGCTTTTTTTGCTTTTTTTTGCCTTGCTTCCTAATTTTCCCGATACTCGAATAGTTGCCTACGCCGATGACATTACCCTTATTCATTTTTGTGACCCTGACTCTGTAAATAACTTCCAGTCGATTGTTGATTCGTTTGTCTGCTGGTCCGAAGCCAAAAAACTGTCAATTAATGTAAATAAAACAAAATGCCTGACTGCTTCCCGCTTGTACCCCCGTTTTTATTCAAGGCTACATCATTGAATCATTTTTATGACGTTTTTTTTCGAAAGGATCGCAGGAACAGAGCAAGTCTCGGAGCTTTTCAATAAGTCTGTCGTGATTTCGCTTGTAAAGACTACAAAACAATTCGCATTGACTCTCAACTATTGTGCTGGCTACCTGCATTTTGTTTTTTCTCATGTTCCATACTGTTGGCCTATCTTATGTGATGTGAGAGCTTCCGATTTTCACAAGTTAGAACGGTTAGATCGCATCGCCCGGCGTTGGGCACGTGCTTCCGACAAACTTCCTCTCCCTTCTATGTTAGAAAACATTTGTAAAAGTTTGATTTTGAAAATCGCCCTATGTAAATGCACCCATCCCCTCTCCCAGTTTTTTATTGTTCGTGACAATGTGTCCAATTTTCGCCACCAACGAGCTCTTCTACCGAAAAGAAGAGGCCGTACGCTGTACAGAAAATCGTTTGTAAAATTCTCCTCAACTTAATTCTCGATGCCTGATGTACCATCCCCATCCATGTCACATACCGGTTTTGTATTGACGAATAAAGCTCTTTATTATCATTATTATTACATGTGTGTTAACGTAAATCAAGTCAGAAATGAAAAGAGAGCATCTATTGACAGATGTATCAAGGAAATAATGAAGTCATGCAATTTGATGGTATCGTAACAAAGAAATTGAAAGAAGAAATAATTAACTATCAAATCAAGTAGCCTATAGAATAAGGGGGCCACAGTAAAATGATTAACTTGGAGGAGGGCCATAGGACATAAAAAGGTTGAGAACCACTGCTCTAGAAAATAAAAGCAGATCAGGATATACCAAATAATGTTTTGCAAATCTTGGTTTAGCATTCCTATCAAAGCAGTACCAAAAGTTTGTTGAAATTTCCAATTATAGATTCATACCAAATGTCTTGTAAATGTAAGTATACCGTTACTGACATTTTCAATGATGAGAATTTCTTTTTGAATTTTAAGATGTCGGTAATGTCGTAATGACGCCTCGGCGTAATGGCAACGTACTTTCGCTCATGGTTAAGCGCCAGGAATCCGTGGATGGAGACTCCTGTTATTATAAGGGAGATGGTCATTTGAATGGTCTGTTCGTGAATTCCGAGCAGAATGGAACTGCTCCCAACGATGACATGGAGCCTGATATGGATTTGGATTTTCGATGCTTTCTTATTAATCGGAATACTCAAACACGAATAATTGTAAGTGATAATCGAAGGTGAACGCAAACACATGAATTTTCAAATGGTCATGTGATTCCTTATTTCAGGAGAACCGAAAATTAAAGTTTTGGATCGCAAAAGGGACGGACGATTTTAGCAAGATGACGGTGACTTACGAATTTTTCAAAGAACTTGTCAAGCCCGGGGCTTTTCCTCGAGGTAAGATAGCTGCTTGAATCAAGAATTGACCAAGTTATGGAACCTTAGTCCGCTCATCTAGTTTTGTGAAATATTCATTTCACGGTGGCTGCAAAAGAATAACTTATGCAGTGTCAATCTCCGTGTCACGAGAAGGTCAACGACCGGAATTTTGTGCAGCTGCATCAGATCAGGAAGTAAAAGGAGTAGCCAAGATATTTATTAATTTAGGAAGCCTTTCAGTTGAGAGACCATTTACATGCACAATAGCACGTGTAACATTATGCATGTGCGTATATGCAGCTTCGGTTACGCCGTGCCTAAATTGAACTTGTACAGTTTGCACAAATCGATATTTACTTAAGTATCCGCCTGTCGTGAAAAGTGCTGTTTTCGAAATTCGAATACGATTGTTATTTCGAAAACTAGAATTTTCATTTTTGTGATTTCGATTATAATTTCGAAGAGATGACAATTTCATAAGTGAGTTGACAAAATTGTTTCATTTCAAATTCTCATTGAGGAATCATCTGAGAAGAACTTGAAACTTCATAATGACATAAATTCCACGCTAGTCGTAAGAATATGCTGTCTTACAGAAAGGTCAGATATGAGGTGCGTCAATCAATCTCGACCCTAATTCTGTCAAATTCAATTCATTTGATAGCTGCATTTATGAGAGTGAATCTTTCATGATAGACTGTTCCTGCATATTTGTAGATTATGTTGGCTTCATCAAGAAGGTGATGCGGTTGATGCAGGACCCTCGTTACGTGGCGCTTCGACGAGTTGACTTAGATCTGATTCCGTTGGAGGGCAATCAGCAAGAAGCCTTCGTCCCTGGTAAGTGGAACTGGAAAGCTGCTCGTTTGATCTAAAAACAGCTTCCGCTGAGAATGCGAATCATACGAATTCTACGCGCTTGAAAATGTTAGATGGAAATGTCGCCCTCTGTATTTACCTGAGAATAAGGAAAACATTTTCGTTGCTGCATGATAAGAATTTTGACATAGTCGATTGGTATCAGTGAAATATAAAACCAAGCTGCTGCATTCAAACTTTGTGATGTACTCATTGTATAACCTAATTGAAATTTAAATTTGAATTCTAAATGCGAGATTTATATTTCAGCAAGATCATTCAAATGAATACATCAGAAACTTTCGAGTTTAGTAGCTTGGCTTTCTGTTACACAGTATGATATAATAACATGATAACAACGGAAGGTCTTCCGTCTTACTTTTATTTGGCACTGAGGCAGCGACTGGGTCGCGAAACGTATGCCACTGTACAAAGTTTTAGCTATCTATCTTATTACAATATATCGTGGTTTACTCCCAAAAAGGGAGTGATCTTTTCTGTTTCGAATCATGCCGTAACTACCCACCCGAACCCACAATCAACTAAGATAAATAACATGATAACAACGGAAGGTCTTCCGTCTTACTTTTATTTGGCACTGAGGCAGCGACTGGGTCGCGAAACGTATGCCACTGTACAAAGTTTTAGCTATCTATCTTATTACAATATATCGTGGTTTACTCAAAAAGGGAGTGATCTTTTCTGTTTCGAATCATGCCTAACTACCTCCCGTACGCCACAATCAACTATGATATAATAACGATAAGTGATAATCGTGTGTTACAATTTCGCCACCTGTCATTTTGAAGGTGTTATGGACAAGATTTATCAGACAATATATCTAACAATAGTTATCTGTAACATATGATTATCGGATAACTTTCAGATATTGGCTCAGATTGGAGTAATATCGTGCTACGCTTCACTAGTAAATAGGCTACTGAGAGTTTGATTGAATTAGTTTCCGTTATGTTTTAATTGACAGATTTTCTAACGATGAAGATGGCTTCCATACATAGCATTCGAAATATAATGGGCTCTCAAACTGCAGATATATTGGCTTTGTTTCATTCATGTTTTAAATCAATGTGCTATATAATCAATATGAATATTGATTTTCTTGTCTTATTATTCTGCTTGAACAGCAAGATGAAGAAGGCACATAAAGGCCGAGATTTGTTAAAGAATAAAATCAAAGGCATTAAATTATAGTGTAAGGCATGAAGTACAAAAAGGCCATTATTATCCGCTATCCGGTCTTTTTTCCACCCAGTGCAACATTATTTTCAAAAAATTGAAAGATACTCTGATTAGTATAAGATTTATTGAGTTTGAGAGAGTCAGGAATTTCTAATATATCTTTATCTTACCTGAAGGTGATTGCTGGATGGTAATCGAAAAATTTTGTACTTCTTCTCTTGGAAAGAAAATGATGAAAATGAAATGACATAAGTGAAACTATAATTACCGGTAATATCTTAGTAAAAACCTGCCTCTTTCCAACTAAAAAAACTTACACTATCTTTAAATAGCGTCATCCAACAAATTGATGGAATCTTACATGCGCATGCCACCACTCAAATAGGGGAATTATTAATTGATTTATTTTTGGTGTATTTGTTCAATGTGCATTAGATGGAGTCGCGTAGTCATCTTGTGTTCTTCCGAATTTGAACAATGCAGGTTACACCTTCCTCGCTGTTTCACATTTCAACTGAAGCAAAAAGATAAGGTGAATTAAGATTAGCAGCGAAGATTTAGCCTGTCAAATAATAGTGTTTTCAGACTATTTAATAGACACTGGATTTCAAAATAATGCACCCACAGCTAAATACTCAGCTGTGGTATTTGAAATAATTTCAAATAATAGGTATTTTGAAATTTTATGGAGTGTCGAGGATTTGAAATAAGTCAGGTCTTTTAGAAAACTCGTTCTCTCAATAATACAACCTAGCATTAATCAAAGATCGGCAATGATAAAATGATACCATTTTATTCTGAGGAAAAGTGATGCCATTTTATATCATTTTATTTTTGAAAAATGCTATAAAATGATATCATCAACATTTTTATTCCACTATATTTTGTATTGATGCTGATTTAGTCTCTTTCGATTGCTCTACCCATGTCCTTCCTCACTGGTTGATTCAAGTAGCGAAAAGCAGCAGACTATTGTCAGTCTTGTCTATCACACAGATTGTGAAATAATGAGGGACTGCAGGTGCGTTAAGAAATAGATGTGACTCACATCAAAATTTGAAAATACGAGTACGGTCAAAGATCGACATTTCGGACTTGGACAATTAAGATTCTGGTTAATAAAGACCGCCATTTTCTGGGATTAGCTCTAAATGAACAGTATATATCTAGTATATTGCTGATTACCTGAGACTTTCAGTAGGCCTATGATTGAACATTGAACTCATTAACAACTGTCCTGTTGTTTTTGAAGTCTTAACTGTAATTTGAATATTTTTAGCCTTTTTTCGTACTCTAAATACTGTTTGTTGGTCTAACCAACTGCATATTGTAGGCATATTTGTAATTCGAATGTTCAAAGCTTAAATCAAAACTTGCGATGTCTAATGTATAAGCCCTAGGCCCTACCTAATTTTTGATATACAAGAAGCTTTGTATGACTAAACTGGTTTCTTTGGTCTTCCATTATTTGGAGTATGTCGATGCTGCATGCAATCTAATTTTATTTTCATTGCTAAGAGCAGTAACAGTAACATGGTAGCAGTGTAAATCGAAAAATTCGTGTCGTGTGCCTAGATCTATTTACGGTGTATGCCTACGTATATTTCACTAAAAAAATTAAAAAAAGATAGAAAACTATTAAAATTAAAATTAATTCATAAAAAATTAAAATGATATCATTGCCGATCATAGGCATTAATAGCCCGTTATAATGTGTTCTGATTAATGATCTGCACTTGTACGTCCATGTCAATAGGTCATGATAATCCTCTTTTCGAATGCTTTATAATGTAGTATGACCCTATGTTACCTTTCTCATTGATTAGCACTTTTGCGAATCAGATTCTGCGGCTCAGCTTGCATTCTTCATTTATCAATCAGCTCATTAATATGGCTTGCATTTATTATATAAAGATCCGATCTCTGCATTTTTACGCTTCTGTAACTATTTCTTTTCGAGGAAAATAACATGTCATTTGCTTATTAACAACATTCATTTGTAACCAAAGTTATGTGTTATATTTCAGAGAAGAACGGTAATGTGACCTAACGTGTGTTAATGTAACATTTGCGTTCTGTGATCTGAAATTCTTCATTGCTTTGATGTTCAGGGTTGCAGGGATATTGTGTAATGCTGTGTTTCATCGTTCTATGATCAACATGTTGATGAAAGTTGTTCCTGCTTCAGTAAGCGTTGTCTTGTTTCGTCACATTAAAGATTGCAGACTTCTGATCTTTCCTGTCTTTGATGTATTTTGGCATAATTTTTCTGTCTCGACTCCAATCTTTTCCGACAAGTAACCTGGCAATTGATAAATTTATCAAATCTCAACAGATGTAACCACCACGAGACATGTTTCGGCCTGTTGGGCCTCATCAGTCGTGGGTAGGTTTGAACCAGCGACGTTGGAGCTAGAGGACGTGCAAGCATACCCTCTAACCACAAGGCCACCGGACCATCTGTTGAGAGCGTGAATTAGCCAGGAAGGCACTGCTTTAACGCAGGCACGTGGAGGGCGGACTGCTTTCTGCAATCACTTAATACCGCATCCGAGATTGAGGCGCTTCACGCAGGCGATCACTCCATAACATGTTTCGACAAGTAACCGGCAATTAAAATTTATCAATCTTCCCAACAGAATTAACCACCACGATCTCACCTCACACAGATGGGTACGGGGCCCTGTGGTTAAGAGGGTATGCTGCACGTCCTCTAGTCCAACGTCGCGGTTCCAAACTACCCACGACTGATGAGGCCCAACAAGCCGAAACATGCTCGTGGTGTTACATCTGTTGAGATTTGATAAATCCAATCGTTTCACAAGTAACCTGGCAATTGAGAAATTTATCAAATCTCAACAAGTAACCCACCACAACATGTTTTCGGCCTGTTGCCTCATTCCCAGTTTCGTGGGAAGGTATTTGAACCCACGACGTTGGTGCTTAGAGAACTGCAAGCAACCCTCTAACCACAAGGGCCACCGGACCATCTGTTGAGAGCGTGAATTAGCCAGGAAGCACGGCTTTAACGCAGGCACGTGAGCGGACTGCTTTCTGCAAATCACTTAATACCGCATCCGAGATTGAGGCGAGCATCACAGCAGGCGCGACTCATTCCATGTTTCGACAAGTAAACCTGGCAATTGATAAATTTTATCAAAGTCTCAACAGATTAACCACCAACGAGTCTCACCTCTCAACAGATGTCACGGTGCCTTGTGGTTAGAGGGTATGCTTGCACGTCCTCTAGCTCCAACGTCGCTGGTTCAAACCTACCCACGACTGATGAGGCCCAACAGGCCGAAACATGTCTCGTGTGGTTACAACTGTTGAGATGTGATAATCCAATCTTTTTCCGACAATTACCTGGCAATTGATAAATTTATCAATCTCACAATGGTACCACCACGAACATGTTCGTCGGCCGTGCCTCCATCATCGTGGTAGTTTGAAACCACGACTTGAGCGAGAGGACGTGCAACTACCCTCGAACCACAAGCCAACCGACCAGCGGTTGAAGACGGAATTACCAGGAAGGCACTGCTTTAACGCAGGCATGTGGAGGCGACTGCTTCTCTGCAATCACTTAATACCGCTTCCGAGATTGAGCGCTCATCGCAGGCCGACTCATTACTTGTGTCGACAAGTAACCTGGCAATTGATAAATTTATCAAATCTCAACAGATGTAACCACCACGAGTCTCACGCTCTCAACAGATGGTCCGGTGGCCTTGTGGTTAGAGGGTATGCTTGCACGTCCTCTAGCTCCAACGTCGCTGGTTCAAACCTACCCACGACTGATGAGGCCCAACAGGCCGAAACATGTCTCGTGGTGGTTACATCTGTTGAGATTTGATAAATCCAATCTTTTCCTCGACCTGCTATTTGTGCGCCTCTCTGCAAATGTGTCTGCTATTAGTCCAGCAGCCAGAGCGAGTTTCTGCAGGGAAAGAGGCTGAAAATGAGACTTTTAGAGTGATGTACTACATGACTATGACTACTACGAATCTGCGCGCCTGCCGAGACCTTTCCGGTTCATTCTCTTGAGACAGTATCAAAGAAAGCACATTATACATTCAATGAGGAGCTTTCAGTAAAAATGAGATATGTGTTTTCTCTGATTAAGGAAAAGTTATAAGTCCGGTGCTATAATTCTTGGCGTTGAATGACGTCCGGCCACTTTCTATCATGCTAGCAACAACTTCTGACAGTTGATGGATACGAAAATGGGGCTAAACTTGTATCAAAATGCTGTGTTTACCAATACTAATAGACTTGCCAATTCTAAAGAAAGGAAAACACATGAACCCGATGACATTCCATGCCAAAACTTGTGGTTCAAAATTTTATGCTTCTCACTTCATCAGAGAAAGTATAGAAAATATCATTTAAAGCGGAAACTGCTTCCTATTGGATATGCATGTGTTTTTTTTTGATCGTGTGTGACACGAAGAGGAACCGGGAAGGATTCGTCAGACGCGCAGGTTTTTAGTAGCCATAGAGTGTGCATCATCCTGTGAAAGTCTCATTTTCGGCCTCACTCCCTTCAGAAACTCATTCTGTCTGTCGGACTGTGTAACCGTCCACTGAACAAATCGCTATGAGTTCCTTTGGACTGGTCCTCACAAGCACATCTTAATCTTGCTGACCGGTTTGGGAAACTTATGAAGGAAACGAGTTGCAGCCACTCTGCTGAAGGGATCTGGCTTCACAAGTGTCTTCTATGCCATACATATTTCGGCAGAAGCATCTCTTAAGTAATTGGATGCGCACCCTATCCGATGGTCCTTTCCAGCGGAACACATAGTCGAGGAGAGTGGCATGAATACATACCATGCTTGTCGGCTGACCTGCTGATAATGGAGGAGCCCATCACTTTTCCTTGTTGAACTATTACTGTAAGGCTTGGATTTCATCGTCACTACCCGGCAACAGGCCTATGTGACTGTTGAATCACTTCTAGAAATGATGTTCATGAAGCTCTCAGTGTCTATAAATTTGTTGGACATTCAGCCTTCAATGAAGTTGATAACGAGTTCAATATGCTGTGATAAATTGAGTGCTGCTGACCAGGTTTCCAGACGCGAATCACACAGTCGAATGCTAGCAAGACAGCCGAGTCATATAATCTCAGACAAAAGGTGTTTCCATGAGATCCGAAATATTGAAGACTGAAAATCCCGCCCTCTTCCTTACGTGTGTTCAACGGTCGATAATGAAATGTTGGGTTATAGAGTCCATTCTGATCGTGTTGGATTGGCTGCTCTGCCGATGAGTAAATCGAAATACTCAACACAGCTGTAGCTTTCATGGCCAGATATTGAAACCCGTAATATCTGATCAGATAAGCTTGAGAATCAGTCACTCATCTTGATGCCTTCATTAGTTGGTTTTTTCAGATAACCTGCTGTCGGCATGAAAAAAGGAACAAGTCATAATATATCTGATTTAATTCAGCACCTCGTTCAGAAAAGTGGGAAATTGAAAGTCTAAATAGTTTTTGGTTTCCTTAAGGGATGCATTTTCCATGACCGCCTTTGTTTCTCCGATGGACGCGCTTCCCTAGTGTTCTTGCGAAGCTCCCTGCACTTTTCTCAGAAGGGTTTCTATTCTGCAATAATTGGAGTGAATTTAAAAAGTCCTTGATTTCTTCGTATTTGGCAAATTCTTGGCACATCTCCAACGGCTACAAGGTCATTGTTTTTACACGTCATTGCTTATCTGCTATTTGAAGAATTTCGGATCATCATTTTGTGGTGTTGGGACGCAACCACTACTGTTGCCATAGTGATTTATCGTACCGATATTCGTACATGATAATGTCTGTTTATGAAAGAGCAAATTTCTTAGTCCAACAATGACGCGCGTGATGAATTTGATATTTCACTATTGCTGTTGATGACTAGAATGCTCTTTTGGAAGCAGTATTTCACATTGTTTGTACTATAATTTTCCTTCACATCCCTACGCGCTGCCCCCATGAAATCGTTATGTTAATGTTTGTGCTGATAACTTGATAACAGATTGTAAATTGTTGATACCTTGCTCTAAATGTTTCGCCCGCATTTTTTCCGCTCAGAAATGACTAATTGCGCGGAACACGGTAAGATGCTCAGCTGTGCATTATCCCTGGTGTCGTTACATACACATTCGTTTTTTGTCTTTTTATCTTATCTCAGCACGAAATGTGGCTTGAGACAGCGTCAGTATGTGGTTTTATAGAGATACCATTTGTTTTTCATAGACGCAGTCAAAGCTGGCATGGAATATCATATGTTGTTTTCTATATTTGGAGAATAGTGAAGAATTTAGTTACGTTGTTTACCTTCACCTATTGTTTTGGGATCGATATTGACTTTTTGAATGTCAAAGTTATTCGAAAGTAGTTGACTTATTCGTTATTGAGTGGAGGATGTTAGTATACTTAATAATGTAATACAGTTGTCTCATTGTCTGCAGCAGCATTTGGTTTCGGGGAAAGTGTCTTTGACAGTTGACAGAACTGACTAGCTTAACTAACGGCGCTGTGGCCTTGTGGTAGAGTGCTCACTCAGCCTACGAGAAACATGAGTTCAATACCTGGTCGAGACAAACATAAGACGTTCAAAATAGGCACACGGCGCATTCTTGCTGAAGCAGTCTGCATTAAAGTTTGAGTCTAGGATGAATGGACCTCCGTCCAGATGGAAGAATGGCGCTCGCCTAATTTGCTTCAGAGTATTGACAAAGGTTGTGAGATTTTAATTTAGAAGGAAAGACGCCGAACAAATTAAGTCTTTTGAGCTCTATTTAGCAGTTGGTCCGTTATGTAGAGAATAGCACGAAACCATCGGTACAATTGCTGTAATATCTGCATCGGAGAGCAGTTCAGTTTCAATATGCTGATTTGCTACGAATGATTAGAAGTACAGAGTGCACCTGTCCATGGCCTCATTGCTTAAATTCTGGCATGTATAAGCTAGTTTTATAAATGGAACTTCGTGACAAGAAGATATATTTCTTGCACCTACCAAGATTTTATGTTGCTTAGTTAATCTTCAGTTCATTAACGAGAGTTTCAGACATCGTCGTTCTTAGTCAAGATTTGAGGCGTGATGCTGACGTCTTGACATTAATTTCCCCACTTATTTTTCGTGTATTTATCCTTCGCAAGCTGCTTGCTTATGTGATAAGACTTATCCAATATGTTGTGTGGATTTTAAGCGACTTCAAGTCAAATTTCAGCAGCCTTTGAGAAGCAAGAGAATTTCTGACTATCAGAATGAAACTCAGTAACGAATTGTCAACGATTTGGTTTTTGGATGACTATTGATCTTTACTTTCCTATCTAGCATGTGTTGTACTACGTTGCCAATGTAATTTTTCTCGTTTTCTTTAGATATTTATCCTCTCTAGAGATGATAATGGATTAGCCTTCTTAGATTTGTTGCAATTGATTTCTGAAACGCGAAATGTTTTGCTTTCATTAGTTGGAGAAATGTGCCAATCATGCAAGGAAATGGAAGTTCATGCAAGGAAATGCAAGTTTCATGCAAGGAAATTTTTATTCCGTTTTTTCCGCCTCCTTTGGTTCACCGCATCCTACAAATAAATTTGTGAAATAGACAACTAAATGCTTACAGAAGATAGTCTTACAGTGGACGTAAATATCTATGATATCTCAACATGTTTCTTCTGTATTCGCTATTCATCGCGGTTGAGTACATAGAAGTCACACTGAAAATGATTGAGATAATTGAACACACGATCTGAAATAAGCACTGAAATGCGCACTAGGGCTTAAACAGGTCATCATTTTCTACATGCCTTATACAGTACACACGCAGAATTCCCATCAAAACATGGATTGGCATGAGACTTCTTGGGTATAAGAGCGTACAATATCTTGCATGTATCATATGGCAGATTTTCCTAGTTATTCCTTGACCAAAGCATGAATTCAGTTACTTTTAGTTACAGAGTATGTGGTAATATATGATTTGTTGTGTGTGCGAACATAGTCATCACTGTACGATAGTGGAAGGCAGTGGCTTCAATAGTGCTTTAAGGCTCTACCGGAGCAAAGCAGTTGACTAAGATGTTTTCCATATATGATTTGATTGAGTATTTGTCTTCTACTACGAATCATGTTTGATGTTATGAATGAAAACTTTGAATCGATGTTTACGTTTTCGTTGCTTAATACACGATATTAGCTTCATCACCTTTTCTAACTTCTAAATTTCGCAAATTAAGAGGATAATCAATTATTGTATAACATATTGCATCTTAAACACACCAGTTTGTTATGCACTATTAATTTTTTGTGTAACTCCGGTTCAGTGGAAAGTTTAACTGAGGATTCGATGTCTTGTCATTCATGCTAACACATGGTTTTTGTAAAATCCTATCATCGAAAATCTGAGCCATCTGCAATTTTGTTTGCAAAATTGTTCAGAGGGCAAGTAATTGGAGCTAAAGTTGAATCGGGTGCCACAAATAGTCATCAAATGAACTCTTCGAATTGATTGTAAATGCCAGTGAAAACGTCATGCTGTATGTCTGTCACTTCTGTTGTCAAATACCCTTGTGGTTGAACTCAAGTGCAAATCTGCACTCTCGTGAAAATGACCTTGACTTGTCAAGCTGACGATGCTAATACAAGCACCGACATTGCATTGCTACTGGACATCCGTTCTCAAACAGATTTCTTGATAGGATCAATGATCATGCTTTGATTAAAGTATAATGTCAGCTATGTTCGATAGATTTGTGTGTGTGATTACTTGTATGAATGTTTCTGTATCTCTTGCACCTAAGGAATGTACATCCTTAGTCGTTCGCATCATCGGCGGAACGTCTGATAAGTACATCTTAGTGCTCTCTAACTGCACATGTAAATCGCCTGGATTTTTTTTTGTTTTATTGTGCAAATTCGGCATTATTTCTATGACATTTGGTTTTTCAATAGTTCCCTATCCAACGTGACGGGAAATGAATGTGCGCATCATGTAGTGCTTTTTTCTAAAATATCTGAAAACAGAAGGTAAATTTAAAGATGAAAAGGATTTTAGAAATATAAGAATCCAAATACAAAATGATAGACAGATAGCATACCAAATATTTGACAAACATAAATATGTATTTCAAATTAATTGTATCATTTGCCACCTATCGCACATCAAAAATGCAATTAAGTTTTTTGTTAATTCACCAAATATCGCAATGTTGAGGACTTTCGATTTATGACATCGGAAGACATGATGCTGCTGTTTTGTTTTGTTGTATTGCTCATACGATGATGAAAATCATCCCAGTAGCCATTTATAATATAATGCTTACTAATTCAAATTATTAATTGAAGTAGTCCTAGTGAGGACTGATGTATAAAATATATTACTTTTCTTATTTGCTAGAAAACCTTACTTCTTGTCTTTGAATGTCAATGAGCACAAATGTACATGTTTTGTAGGATGTTCTCTAGAATAACCCTTATTATTGAAGCGATTCGATTGGCCACTCAACAAAAGTTGATGTTGTTCGCTGTTGCTGCGTTAGAATTTTCGAAGGAGTAACAGTTGAATTTTATTTGTGCTGATAATTCAGAGGTTCAGTATTTCCTTTACTCTTAGCCTATGTAAAGAATTTTTGTTCTTATCCGTAATTGATCGTATACCTTTTATTTTGATATAGTCTCTGACATCCGAGGTGTAAGTGTCATACAAAACGTCATTCTTCGCTCCAAAAGACTTTAAGATTTAAAATCATTAAGATTTAAAATCAACTTATTGAAGATATGCTGATTTATATAGAATTTTGAATCGTTTTTTGAATTTTTGAATTTTGATCGTTAACTGAAATGTTCACGTGGTTTGATTTGAAAATTTCCAGCAGTACAGCAATGAGAACGAAATGACCATTGAATAGAATGGTGTGAGTCTTCTGTTCACAGTAGACTGCGTAGATGTTTCTGTGAAATACTTCAACGTTTTACATTTATTTGATTGGAGGTCGCAATGTAATGATTCAAGCGAAACGAATGTCTGTGTAAATATTCGTGAGTCAGTGAGATGAAGGTACAACTTGCTGTGTCCTTTACTTTCTGTCTGTCGTGCATGTACATGTTTCAGCGCTCTGTTGTCAACATTTAAGGACATTCTGCGAAGTTAATGAACACAAATCTGCAACAAATTACGAACATAAAAACCGCAAACTGTTTGAAATTTATCACTTCACTAGACAATCCCTAAGTACATGCTTCACTTTTGAACATCTGAAAGTGAACCTGTGTTGCATTAATTGATCAAAATTATGTTATCTTTTACGACAATTAATGCAAATATTGCAGATAAAGAAAGTTTAATTTGCAGATAAAAAATAAAAGCAGATAAAAAAGAAGGCAGTTTGCTGAATATGTTGCCATATTACGATATTTGGTGTAATAGAATCTTTCTGCGCTTATATCAAATAATAAGATGTGTTTGCATTGAGTGTATTTGAAAGTATTGATTCCACTTACTCGTCTGGTGCTTTAAAAACCCTGGCCCAACTTTTGGGACGCTCATCAGAAAGGGAAGTTCTTTGATTCTATACATATATTTGATAAAATGGTATTATTCATCCCCTCGGCCGTATTGTGTATACCATTTCGCTTTGCATAGAAATTGCAGTCATTAACTCTCTGGCTGGGCGATAGAGACTTGGTGGTCTGATTGCGTGGTCGAGTGTCTACAAAAAGTTAATTGAAGTCAGTAGCACATCCATATTTGTGGCATCCCTAATCGATCCAAAGTCTATACGAAGCCAACACTGCACAAGACCCAGTGGAGGTGAAAAGTTCTAACTACAGCAACGATCACTCGATCATTGTTCTTTCGTTTCTGTGTAATAACTGGCGTTATGTCGTGACATATTATTTATGTCATTAACGCTACCGCGAACGCAATGTATGGAATGCATGCTTGTGTCATTTCTGTGTATCAGATTCTTACCTGTTACTGATACAAAATCAGTAAACTTAGAATCCAGCTTATCTGACTTCAGAGGTCAGCGTAAGGATTGACGGAAGTCGTTTAAGACGAATTTGGTGTGATAAACAGATAAGCAATCACTTACATTTTCGAATTCTATCGAGAGGAAATATGTTTATCAGAACTATAGAACTTATCAAGGCGACTATAGTACATGCGATAGTTTAGCTTCAGGAACATTATTATGAAATGTTCCAGTTTAGTTGACGGGTCAGTTAATGTCAACTTGTGCAATTTATTGTTTCTGGGAAATAGTTATATTGTTCTTCATGAAGAACCTGAATAGCGTGGAGGCATCGTAAGAAAGATAGAGACGAAGCGGAACGACATACGGCATGTGTCCGGTATTCTAGAGATAACGAGTACAATAACAAAATGCATAGAGTAGAAAGCTGACCTCAGAATTGAACGATATCTGCAATAATTTCCTCAAGAACAGCAGATCCTACAGCGATCAGGGATTATGAAATATGAATTGAATTTCAAATAAATGATTGCTTAATAATTATGATTGCATCAATTTCCTGTGCTAGTCAATTGATTGACTAAAATTCCTATTACAATATGTAGGTTGTTTGCTCATAAAGAAGCTGCTTGATGTGACTGCTTGGAATTATGTTCAGATTCGGTTTACGTTTTTCAGATCCTAGTGAATGATTTTCGTGCTTCTTTGATATCGACTGAAAGACTCTGATCATCGGTAGAATCTCGCATTGAGAATTCTAGCGTCTAGACATTCTCAGTAGTCCACAATTCCCATGGACGCCTGTATTATCTGATTGTAACAGAGCGCGACATTAGCGAACATCCCTCTATCATTTAGGAGTTCATTAATTTTTCAACAATTATTGCGACAAATATCACGGCCATCAGTGTATCCAATGTCTGCTGAGCTATTTTCTAGGATTCTTCAATCAATTTTTCATTACAGATGTACTCATCGTTTTACATATCTTTATCTTACGACATAAAAAATCAGCAATTATTTGACGGATTGATTGATATCAATTAAAGATTGAAAGAGCAAGCAGTTTTGATTATCTTTGACAACGACTCATTCGTACAGCTCAAAAGGGTCCAAACTAGCTTTATGACAATTAGAATGACTTAGCAAGTTGCAGAAGGCATTTGTTTCATCTTCGTCGTGCGGCTGATAGAATAAGCTAATAGGTGCAATGTGATATCAGCCTTTGTTCTTCTCTTCATTACGAATTAGCTGGATAAAATGCAGAGTAAATTGCTGCACAGTTCTTCACCTTTACTAAGTCCAAAGAAACACCATGTCCACGGCTGCTTAGGAATTTTGTAATCCAGTTGTTTAAAATCTGACGAAATTTTTCTTCTTTTCTATATACACAGGCGAACCGGTACGATGCAATTTTTTAAAGGAGGTTATCAAAATTTGTTCCCTATCCACAAGTGAACGTTTCATGCGACTTTTCATCAGCCTATGTTATCGACAGCTAATCGTGTTATCAGCCATGTCAAGAATTCCATGACAGTGTGGGTAGACCCCTGTTGCTTGTAGGTCAAACCAAAACACATTGAAGATGCGTGTTATGTAATCATTTCTCAGTTAAACGAAAAGATGAAAGCTTATATCATTGAATTGGCAATCGTACTGGGGAGGTGTGTTTTCAGGGAAAGGAACTAATGTTTTGACTTTTTAATTGGGATCAAACTTACTGTAGTCGATGCAAATTGCAGACATGGACGATGAAACAGAAATTGAAAACGAACTCGCAGTCTTTTTGGTATGCAAGTTCAATGAATTTCCTCCACATGCGCTTACATGGTTCAATGTTTTAGCCAACGGCACTCTGTCATTGCTTTTCGTTTGTTGATAAAAGCAAATTTCATCAATACACAAAAAAGGGTTGGATTTCATTTGGCAAAATTACCTTCGCAAGAAATAGAAAAATGCAAAAAGTACATTTGAAGAACCAATAAAATACCGATGATAAAGAGACATCAGAAATAAAAACAATGAGATATCATCTCCTTTGGGTGTGTTTTAATTAAATTACAAGTAAATAAAAAATCAGCAATTCCAGGGCTTGGACATAATAATTATGAGAGAGAGAGAGAGAGATGCGTTTATATTTAAAATAATGAAAATCATCAATACAATTCAATGCAATAATCATGTAAGACAATCACTAAGACAAAAGTAATCAATAAGAGAACAACAATTGTGGCTAAATTTTGTACAAAAATTCATTTGCTTCCACACAAATCCAAGGGAAAAAAGAGTTTGCCCGTCTGGCAGTACGCGAAAAAGGAATCAAAAAGTGATTACTGATTCTCAAGCGACTTGGCACAAAATGATGTAACGGATGGCAGGAGTTAGTTTCACAGTTAGACAAAAAATTCAACCTATTTCGAACCAACATGTCCGAAAACAGGTCAAACTTGCCACATTCGCACTCACGTCCACAAATCAAACGGTGTGATCTTCTGAAAAAACGATCAACCTTCTCAGTCAAGGTTTTAGAAAGATGACCGAATACTGGGGAAGCTTACATGAATAGAGCAGTGATTATCAACGTTTATGACTGATAATCTGTCGCATCACAAATGTAGCTATTAATGGATGCTTGTAATGTTTATCTATCATCATCTATGTGTGCTGAGTAATTGAGAAATGTTACCCTCCTTACTTTTCTCTTTCAAATTAAGTCTCTCACCTGCAATGGAACAATCTTCGTAATTCTGTTTGTCCTCATTCCTCTGTAAGATTGAAAACGGCAGTAAGATCGACAGTGATTGATGAAGAGAAATTTTATTCCAACTAACACGTTCTGCTGTTTTTGGTAACTTGTACTACAAAAATGATAAAATTATTTAAGCATTTCTTTAAATCAAATGCTCAGTAAGTAGGGATATTAAAATTAGGGAAGAGATCATCAAATACGTGTGTGACTGACGTCAATCATAAAGAAATTGTGGTCAAATTCGATAAAATAACTGCGAATTTTCTTAAATTAAGAAAATTCCTAAATTTTTAGTCGAACAGTCAATTTTGTGCATTTGAAGCGCTTACTTTTCAGTGTTTATGTCTAGGGCGTCGATCAAAACGAAATTAGTGGTTGAATAATTTAGTGGTGGTTAAGTCATTCTATTTGACAATAATCGTCTCAGAATGTCTGAACATGTACGTATGATATTTTTGATTGGTGATCTATGCTACAGACAAATATGGTGTAGACAACATTTTCTACTCAATGCTTTTCCTCTAAGATCTCTCGATGAAGGATGGAGCTTTGGAATTGTCAAATTGCAATTTAGGGGTCAAAAGATGATTTCAATAACTCCCTATACTTTATGTAGGGTTAATAATACAGCCTTCAGTGAAAAAATATCGCACAAAACCACTTGTATGGTGCACAGAACGTCAAGTGATCTGCAAAAATACAGTAAAGATCATAAAATTTCTTAAGTATGAGTAATTTAATATTTTACTTTAACTGAAGCCTGTTTGAACATTCTGAAATATTTCGTATCGGGATGTATATCTGAGGTTTCATTAAAAAAATGCTGGACCGAATTCATTTTATTATAACGTCTAGATAGCGGGTATAGTGAGGTTTATTTTCTTTCCGAAAGCAGTCATTTGAAATGTTCTCATAGTATTCATCAGGACTATGATCAGAGACAGTTGCTTTCCAATGTCTCATTTAGAATACAGTGGGCTACATAATCACATTAAACTCGTGTGATGCTTCTAAGTGATATGGGTGCCTAACATCCACGACGCATTAGAGAAATGAAATCGTTAGTCTGCTTTGGATCATCGAGTAACATCTGTTAGCTTGCATGAAATTTGATAATTTATGTCATTGTAATGACACCATCATGTTGGGTGCATTACACTTTCCAAAAATTCGATGGAAGAAATTGCCTACCCTGAACCACCTGAATCCAATGTTTTTTAACACAGGCTTCGGAATTATTATTCCAAGTACATAGACTGTGTGCTGCCATTTCTCACTCATTTTCACACGATGTTCAAACCTTTGAGCATTACTTTGGAAATCTCTTAACTGAGGAAGCAACCGATGCACACCCATTTATTGGCATAATAGATAATGATGATGACTTTCTGTAGTCTGAAGGGGCTAACAAAATGGGTTGCGCGGGAGACTTAAAAATGTGATGACGGAGTGTAATTGGCGAAAAGGTCAGCCGTCTGATCATTGATTACTATATCCACTGATTATCATTTAATTGTTCAGGACATTGTGTGAAACGATACTGCAATCAAATGTATTGCAAATAAATGTTCAGATCGTTCATTGTCATATCGGGATTGGATTCGGCAGGAACGCTTCTTTAAGCATGTATAGCCTTAATTTTTCTCAACTTAGTTCACAATCTTATATGTCAGCAGCAAATTCTATTTAAAATATACTTTAGAATATTGGCAAGTTGCCTTTTGGGCTTTCTAATTTCACGCATTTTCGGTAACGATAAATCTATTCAATGTCGGTTTACCAGTATATTGAATATTTACATGCACACAGAGGCAGGTGCATTATACATCAATGAAATTGTTTCATTTTCGACGACATCACTTCAATGTTAAATGAATCTTTTCGATTACCTATTGATTTTTTTTCAAGGTTTGTCGGTTGCGATACTTCTGGATTATATTTGTTAATAAGCACAATGATCCTGTGAGAGATATCTGACCTAATACTTCTTGTTGGCATGGAGATGTTTCAGACCGGAGATTTTAATGTCAAATAACTCACGCATCTAATCTTCTCCGGATGCATTATTGCTGTATGAAATCAGTTACCTACAAACTTACATAGGATTTTAGATAGATTTGCACTAAGTTTTCATGTGAGTTCGCATCAATCAAGCGAAACACAAGAAATCACTATCAATTGAAGTACAACGTATTAAAATGTGTATAATCGCTTGAAGATGAGTGTTGTTGCAAGTGTTTCTCGCGTTTATTCTGATCAACTCTATCTTTGTGTTCTCGATCATGCCCAAACACTTATTATGATCGGCTGTGTGTTATGTAAATCCGATTTTCTTTCTGTTGTCATGAGTATTGAGTTTACGTTTTTATACTTTCCTGAAGCCGAACACTTCAAAGCGATGTCTGTATTCTCTTAATTGAAACTTCATTGATTACAGAGAAAGAGGACACAAGACCTCAAGAAGAAATCGTGCGCGAACAGTTATTGAACGCTATTGAACACACAAACACAACACACAAACACACAAACACAACACAACAGCACAACAAACACAACAACACACAAACAAAAACAAACAAACACAACACACAAACCACAACAACACTCCAACTACAACACACAACAACTACACACAACCACAACCACACACAAACTACCACCACACAAACATAAAACACAGACACACACGAATGAACTACAACACACTAACAACACACACCAAACAAGCACCAACAACACCCCAAATCACAACACAAACAATACAAACACACAACTTCACTACATCAACCACACCACTCCAAACCCAAACATAAAAAAAAACCAACACTACTCAAACCAACCAGACCACCACATTCTAACACCGGCATATCCTAATGTGCTCACAATGGACGATCTTGTCAGGTAAGCCATTCACTGTTGAATACCAGAAGATCATCGAAAGGGAAAATCAACTTACGTTAAGTCCGAAGTGTAAGAGAACGCATCATGAATGATTAATGCTACATGACCATTTTACGGTCAAAATTTCGTTTGCCATGCATTAATGAAATGAGAAGCAGTGTATAATTGATAAATGTTATTGCACGACGTTCATGTGACGCATTACTATGTCCACATTTATCAAATGATTTATCACTACGTGGCTGTTAAAATGTCTTATCGCACTGTGGTTGTACATTATGTATTCGTTGTATGCAACCGTTTATTTGAGGACATAGAAATAGAACAAAGACATTTTGATAAACAGCGATTAGATATAATCCACTTTGAGATTTCTACTATTGGCTAGCCAGCACCTTGTTATTTCTGGGCATAGAAATCGAATTATTATCAATGGCATTTATCTACTGGTATTGTCCAGAAAAGTTTTACAGAAGGCTGATCATGATTCCTTCGCGTCTTCAACACCGTAGACAAGTACTCATCGGTTGTAATTATCACAGAATTAGACAGGTCGTCTCTTCTTCCGTTTGACTAGAAGGGAAGCATTGGAACGTGTAACGTTATTGAAATAACACAATCTCCTGACTAAATACCATAGAAATCGAACAAGGAGCAGCCAGTTCAACATTAAACACGCCAAAATGTGCAAAGTTTCAGTGACTGTTATCAACCGGATCACACAGCAAAGAGACACAGACGATATCAAGTTCTACAGAGAAGTTTGTGAACGTTTTTTCATGCGCCTGCTAACTTTTTTTAAAATGATCGGAGAGCCCAACATTATCGAGAAAACTTTTGCGCAATGATCTGAATTCTTCGAATCTGAAGGAGTCGTGGCGATCGGAGCATTTTGAAGGAATTCAGAGCAATCCGCAAGCGACGCACGACTATTTTTCCTATCTCTGTAAGGTATTAAAATTTTCTTTTTGCCCACTTATTAAGTTCCTGCATGTGCCATCTGTTTGAATCAGTTTACACTTCTAGCAAAGTGATACGATTAAACAATCTAATTCTGTGGTAATTATTGTCCATCGCTATAGATTGAACTGAAGTGCGAAGAGTGCGGCGTGGCGTCATAATGCACAGTGGACTGTGGCATTGTTAGTTAATGCACGCCTTAGGCCTCAGCCACACTGCGAGCATTTCCAAGCGTTTCCGAGCAAAGCGTTTTGCAGCAAATATAAAGTCACCATTACAGCCATAGAAATAAACAGTTTATCTGAAGTTGACTAGAGAATTGACTCAAGGTCGCGGCACATCCGGGGGAACTAAGTTGGGGCATGAAGAGCCAATGAAAAGCTTAGAATCGCACATGTGACTGATTCTAACCCAATGATACAGACGTTGACAAGTGCATCTAAGTGAAAATGCGTGCGATTTATGTGCCACTATTGTGTATTGCTTGAAGCTTTACTTCCATTCTAGAAGCGTTATTGTTATAAATTTCTATGATTACAGCAGCTGTAGACTGCCACACTGCGAGCAAAGCAAACAAGAGCGATTAATAGCTTACGGACATGCGTTTGCTCGAGACGCTTACCCGCCTCGATCGCCTCGCGGTCTCGACGCTGTTGTACATTAATCACTACTTAGAGAGGTAAGAAGTAAAATTGTGCAAGTTTTAGATTTCAATCATTTTTTGAGATATATGTTTCCTTTGCGGCAAAATAGGAAAACTCCAAATTCATCGAGATGATTTACTTCTCACATTTTTACACAATTGGAATTTGGTCGTTACTCAACCAAACTTTCAATGCAGGAAGAGATGAGCAAATATGCTTTTGTGAGACCACACAGCATACTTGACAAAGAGGAATCCATTGCGTTGATCTTGTCTCTCCCATTCTTCATTTTATCGTCGTCGTTATCACTGTATTTTGTATACAAACGATTCCGGACAAACTGTATTTGCTGGAACCATTCTTCTCCATCATATCATTCCATAAATCCAAAGTTGTTCAACGATTTTCATAATGGTTGACATTGAGATCTTCAACTGTAGTTCAATCTTAATACTTTCAAAAGTTTTATGGGCTTAGTTCTCTCCATGCCCGGCTCTGAAGTGTGTCTGTATCCCTTGTTCGACCCGTTTCTTCTCTTCTCAAGTACTACTCCGAATAACATGAAATATAACATACAATAGATTTTGGGCGTGAGCTTTCTAATGTTGTTATTGGTTTGCTCTAACTCTCCCGTCTTCATACTGTTATCAGAATTCAAAATTTTGATAAAAATTTCAAATTTTGAATTCAAAATTTAAAATCCCTATTTTTGAAGATTTTTGATGATTTCGTAATTTTGACAGATTTTGGACACAATTTCTTCTTTTTGCTGTTTGAGATGTTAAATCGGTTGAAGGTCCCGAGGTGTTGTGTTTGAGCACAAAAATGTTTTGATAAGACAGACATGTCCAAAGATTACAACACACACATCACATGCACGTACATGAAATCTGAAAGATTTTCCTTCAAAAGTAGCACTTTTCAATGTACCTGTGAAATGATATACCATCATTCTATCTTCAAGTATGACTGTAAAGAATAAGGAGGACTTGCAGATATCCAAAGAAAATTCACGAAAATTTTCACTGAATTCTGCCACTAAAAATTTACCGCAGAAATTGACTTAATGAGTTCATTATGCATCTCAAATTTACTCCGGATTTGGTTGCAAGTTGAGGGAGCTTTGTCAATGTTGAGAGACGTGAACAAGTCCTGCTAATGTTGGATGAAGTGGCAGCTATTCGAAAGGCAGATTGATTACCGTAAATACCCGCGTATAGGACGCAGTGGATATTTGACCCTAAAAACGATGGAAAAACTGTGTGCCTGTGTATAGGACGCATCCTAATTTTAGTCCTAATTTTCCATTAATTTTTATAGAAACGGTGACCATAAGTCAATCAAGGTGAACTCCATTCAATCGCTATGATCGTCGTGTGTGCTGATTGCTGACTCCCTCATCCTGTCAGTCAGCAGATGTCTGTCTAGCTTATGTAGACTATCGTGGAAAGGATGGGTTTATTGTTCGAATCGACATTGATCATGAGTATTGCGCGTAATCCAAAATCAAGTTCTGTGCGTCAGAAACACAACAGTGCACTTCTCATATTGATAAATATTGTAAGTTTGAAATTTTTATAATAAAAGTATCCATGGATAAGACGCACCTGGGTTTTTAGGTCAACTTCTTAAGAAAAAAATGCGTCCTATACGCGGGTATTTGCGGTATTACAGCGCACTAATTCAGACGACTTGTCAGTATTGTGTTAAAAAGTAGTATTTGTTGAATATCCACGAAATTGACGGAAAATGCTAATTATGCATCTTAACGTCTGTTGTCCATATCAGCTTCAGCAAACTGAGCAACTTTTTAATGATTGTTCATTGTCTTATACCAGTGCTGCTCAAAATATTGGGTGACAAATGCAGATAGCAAAACTAAGTTCGCTTCGGTTGCCAGAGTTGAACAAGGAAGACTGTTTGAACGTTGAACTAATGGATGCATGAAAGACGAAGTTATCGTTGTCGGATTACTGACGTTGAGAAAGAGGATTAGCAGGAAATGTGTGATAATCGAATCAAAGCAAAGTATTGTTGAACCAGAATGAGAAATGTAAACAAAATGATGACTCAAGAGAGATCCGATTGAGACAGAACTTTGCGAAGTGATCGATAGAGCATCAAATAGAGGAGGTTTGCAATTTACGTCATCGGATATTTTCGGACACTACGGAGGAAGAGTAGTTGATTGATTGACTGTACATAGAATACTTGAATAGCTGTCATTTCATCCAATATCAGGAATCATCAGCAGGCCTAATTCACATCTCTCAACATCGACACAACTCCCTGTTTAAAACTGTAGCTGCCATTTATTGGCTGCCACCGTTAATCAACTTGAAAATCAATTTTCCGCGAAGTGCGTTCAATTCATGAAAAAATTTTCTGTTTCTATTTAGCCACTCTCTGTAGGCCCCTGCTTTTAAGCCATGTGAGTATGTATTATCAACATGCAACTCGGTACTTATGAGTTATCTCCCCCCAGGTTTTCGAATTTGTCTAAAATCTGCAAAAATGGATCAATCGTCACCAAACTTTAGGTAAATGTACTTAAGCATGCTTTCTATCCACATGCAAAATTTTATGCTGATCATACAAGTACTTTTTGGATGAGAGACGATCACGTGAAGTGTAGAGAAATGTGCAGCTTCATCTCACTTCGTCTGTTCGACCATCATTGTTGCTCGTGCGTGCATTTTTCTCTCTCCCTCTTCGTCTCTCATCTGCTGCTATTTGAAATCTTCCCACGGCCATTACCTTGCCACACCTTTTTTTAAGCCAAGCATATTAATGTAAAGGATGTGGCCTGGTCATCATCGCTTCACGAGTTGGCGGGAAATGACTTTGTTGACCTCAAGTGTTTTCTGCTCTGACGGTGAGATCATAACAAGTCAGATCAAGCTGCCGCCATCGCTGCACTTCAAGTTATCACACCTAAGTCAAAAACTACTTGTCCGATTTGCCTAAATTTCTGCATGTGGGTAGAGAATAACCTCTCTTACTTGTGCTTAAAGTTTTGTGACGATTGATTCATTTCTACGGATTTTAGACAAATTTGAAAACGTGGGGAGAGATAACCCATAAGTACCTGCAACTCTGCTGCAGTATAATGTCGCTATAACGTACTATGGCTTATAACGTACACATTAGAAATTCCTTGTCGCATGTTTGATGCACATGTGTGTCGGGTCAGCCGTCGGTAGATCGGTGCCTTGTTGCCCCGACATGCCAGTGACCCAATAGGTCCTTACTTTCTATTTTCTGTATTTCTTGTGTGTCTATTCATCAACATAGTTCAATTGTACGAGCAATGAAAGGTTCTTGTTGATAAAGGGTTGGGACTCGAAACATTCAAGACAAAAACCATGCGTGTAAATATTGTTTATAACTTTCGTTAAACTAAAGGGAGCATGCGATTTTTCTTGTATATAAATGAGTTGAGAAAAACAGGTGTTACTTTACACTAGCCTGGTCTGGGAAAGCCTTTGTCGCAGCCTAATGATTTGAAATATCAAAATTCGCTCACAAGAATAGAAATGTGCTCAACTAATAATTAGAGTCAAAATTTATTTATTTGGCTGTATTTATATAGCGCTGTACCCAAAGGAGGCTCACAACGCAAAACGAGTACAAAAATGCAAATCACAAGAAAAATAAAGTCAAAGAAATTAAGAGAAAACTTTGTTCATGAGAATCTTTCTCCAGCAGCGCTTGAAAGTCAATAAGCTGTTAGCATGTCTTGAGGGATGCCGTTCCACACTGTAGGGCCATTGAAATTGAGTGCCCGACCACCTCGAGATATTGACTTGATGGAGGGCACATCAAATAAACTATTGTCCTCAGATGAGCGCAGATAGCGTGACGGGTGACGAATATGAAGCATCTTTGACATAAACGTAGGTGATCGCAAATGGTATCTTTTGTAGCACAAGCAACCAACCTTCAGTTCAATGCGCCGAAGACGGAAGCCACTTCAGCCTCTTTGGGTATGGCGTAATGTGCTGCCGGCGATTGACTTTAAGTACTAAACGCACACATGCATTTTGCACTTTTTGCAATTTCTTGAGTAGCTTGGATGGCACAGCACAGAGGATACTATTGCAATAGTCCAACCTTGTAAACACCAAAATGCACAAATGTGAGTCGCAGGGATGACGGATTTCTACTGCTCAGCCATCATCATTTCACGACAGTTTTGTTCTCGGTTCAGAAACAACATTGACTAACATTCAATGCTCTTTTTCAACTAACTCAGTTTATCTCCACAGAATGAGATCGCTGAAGCGTGTCTAATTCCAAGCTTATCTCACTAGAAGTTCCTCTGAGGTCAGAAGAGTCACCGCTGTGATAGGAGACGGTTTGCCTTTGTTTCTTTCTCTGCGATATTTGTGGAGTCATTGGCAGCGGTGTCTCAGACAGTGACGACGGAGTCGATGACTCATCCTCTCTGCGCGCGTCTCTGCGTCAGCAATGCCAGTGTCTGTGATGACTCTGATCTGCTATTGTTGCTGTTCCTCAAATTCCTCACTCAAGTCTCTTTACATCCCACGATACAAGCAATCAATGGTGCTGTTAGTCAGATGGGCGTGTTTGGCAGGGAAAGCCTGGCTACGACATAAAGTCTGTACCAGTCTTAATTAAATGACCAGCAGATCAGCAAGCGCAGGTTTGTTTATTCTTCGGCATTTGTAGCTTAGAGCAAGAAGATCGTGTTGTCGAATCGATCAGACGCTTGGAAACATGTATGTGGGATCCGAAGCAAAGACATCACTCAGAACGAAGGGGACGGTGTTGCTTCCAAAAGCTTCGCTACGGTGAGATTCTGAGTGGGTCTGCAGCATATTATGGAATCTGGATTAATCCAGTGAAGAAAACTTGAAAATGAAAGATGAAATTCAAAAATTGATGTTTTGGTGAATTTCCACGGAAAAAGTTGTCATCCCATCGCAGACAGGAATAATGATGACAACTCACAGAAATAGTTGGTTATTATGTCCAGGATGTTTTGTTTGTTGATAATGGGGTATTTGTAGTATTGAGATGAAAATTGTCTTCCTATAGATGCTTGTCGTGTTTTATCATATTTTAACTTCTCCTTGTAATAAACTCCCATCATGATGTTAGCCAACAGTGTGAAACTCTTTATCATCAGACATTTCTTAACTAATGGTCAATAAAGCAATTCATAGACACGTTCACTTTCCATAAAAGGAAAAGATTCAAACGGGGAATGTAATTCGTTCGTATTGAGCTCTATCATGTCTGTAATAATGATGATCTGACTAGTAACTGCTTAGCTGACCTTATTATATATAATATTGACAACAATAATATATATATATAAATATATAATATATAAATATATATATATATATATATATATATAATATATAATATAATATATATATAAATATATATATATGTATATATATATATATATAATATATGCCTTCATGTTGTGGAGCGGATGCATCAAATTTCGCAGTTCATTTATCATTTTTAGGTTGCTTCCTTTTCAAATGGCAACTGTTAAATGGCTGAGTTATTTAATAAGAAGGCGAAATTCCTTCGTTTCGTCGTCCTGAGTTTGTTTTACCTTTATGTATCGGTTGCGTATTCAGTTATTTAAAAGTTTCTGCTTATTTAAGAGAACAAACATGCGTCATGCATCAGGTAGACCTACAGGCACTGTGTTATTACAACCATGTTACTATTCTAATCGCAACAGAGCAATATAGCATCACTCATTAATCACAATCAGATGACGTGGGAATTAAAAATACTTGGTTTGAACTTTTCATCTGCTAATCTTACTCTGTCAGGCTACGGAGCATCTATTTGAAATGAATTACTGCCGTTGCCCTGGCTGGAGCCATTTCTCTCACAGAAAAGAGTTCGCTGACTGAAAATCAGAATAAGATTATATTAAACGATGCGTTTTTGTATGAATAGTCTAGTTAGTCAATAGTCACACATTAAAAAATGAATGCCTCGTGCTATTCTTTTTTGTTTTAATCAAAGCTTGAGGGAAAGGGACAAGCCGATCTACCAACGGTATCCCTCAGCTGAAGGCAAAGAAATAGAAGATCGAAGAAAGGAAAGTAGGCATGATAAAGGAATTGATTATAACTAAGAAGGCTAATGGCAAATGCACCAAGGTGGTAGAAAAGTGAAAAGACAGATATGGCGATGTACGTAACTACGTAAGAGCTTACATGTATTACTGTATGACTAGCAGGGCTGAAAATTGAAACACCGGAGACGACAATATTGAAAATAAGATAACATAACAGAAATGCATTATGCAAATTATCCTTCAAATTTTCAACTCTCCATGGAACTTAGTGGAAGTATGTTGACGACCCTCTGGAATACTTCAACAGTAACAGATGCTGGACATATCTCCAAAGGAAGTTTGTTCCCCAGGCGTGCTGTTTTACGAAAGGGGTATATCTTTGGATGTTCTGTTCTACAACGAGGAATGGTAGCGAGGTATGGATATGCGTAATCACTTGCTCAAGTGCCTTATAAAAGAGCGAGGACGTGTGGCAATAGAAGACGTTCATCAGAACAAAGATTGAGACTAGATTCTGTGATGATTACCTAGAAAAGTCTGCTAAATGGTGTGTGAATCCTACAATTAAGAACTATTAACGAAACATCATTGATTTTGAAATCAGGGACACGTGTCAGATGTAGATTTTTACAGGGAGTAGCAAAAAATAATTGCCATAAAATTCTCATGACGCAATAAATTAATTGCAACTATTCGACATGAGCTGTGAGTGAAGATTAATGACCGGCTTTCAGCAATCAATCAATTATGTCCAATGAGTTGCCTATAAAATGGCAATTTTTGACATCTGCTGGATTATTGCCATCAACCGGGATGAAAACGCCTTCTAAAAAGAGGAATTGTATTCTACAACATTCGTCTGTCACCTTCGAATCATCTCTGTCTGAACTCTAGATGGGGACATGAGAACCCAGATTCCTTCCCCAACAGATCGAAGTCGATCTGTTCATTCAGTTGAGGTAATATGAGGAGAGTTTGACGTGGCTTTCTGCTGCGCTGCCAACTTCCCTTTTGCTAGAATTATCTTCGAGAGCTCGAAATTGCTCGTGGGAGAACGGCAAGCGAATAATCACGCTGAATATGCACTCAAATGAGGAAAATCAACCAACATTGCTATCCAGATGTTATTTAGTAAACACTGAAGTCGGAAATCGTGGTGGGATAGAAAAGATGTTAAAATCGGTAAACAGAAAACAACTTTTAGTCAGTAATTATACGCAGTGATGGAGGAACCTCAATTTCCATGTTTTTCAATAATTAACTCAAAGTACTTTTAAGTAAATAAAAAAAGAGGAAGCATGGACAACTATGAACTTAACTTGGTGAGACTGCGGTGACCTGGCATGTGGTTCCCCTAAAGAAGCTTTCATACCAGGCAATATGAAATCACCAGAGTTATCTCTATAGCAGGCAGTAAAGTGATATCGTAATATCTGCTTCATTTGTTTATGTCTCGGGTGAGATTGAGAAAGATCTCCCATAGCTAAAGAAGAATTGGTTTTTGAAACCATTCAATGCATTTGTAATTCTAAGTTGTTTATTTTCCTCTACATAGGGAACAAGTGTGTTTCCGATCTCTTGAAGTTTGTTGCCAAATTGAATTGTCTGAATACATATACAACTAGTCTTTCTGATAGATATTAAAATATTCAACTTGTATTGCCATCTTAACCAAGCAAAATAAAAATTGAGTTACTGCAAAACCGGGACAGACGTCCTCAAACTCGGCCGTCTGATCAAACTGCCAGATTTTCACAATTCGCAATAAACTTCCGCAATATGAATTGAAGAATGCGACAAAAAGCCCTTCGAAACAACGATCTTTGAAGACTCTCTAGATTGCGTCAACATGGAAGTCTCTGAGGACGGAGGAGCTTTTCATTGTTGAATTTCCGTGGCAGTTGCTGTCTCAGTCACGGCGTTATGAGTCCGGTAATTGTATTATGAATTCTGACAGCGCATTGTCTATCACACGTGGTCTGTTGGCACGCCGCCCACGAGTGGAGTGTCCGCCTCATTGATGACTCATCACGCGTCGCTGTAACTGGCGTTTGACGTCAGCCGAATACTCGTAGCGAGACTGACGAAGTTTATAAGTCAATCTCACGCAAGTCCACTGGAAAGTGTTGAAGCGGAAATGGAATGTCAACGACTCCCTTGAAATGAATGCTAATGACTTCTCAGGAGTGACCATGCATCAAAATGTGATGGTTGTAGATAATAAGAATTTCAACAGTTCAGTTGTCTTTTGGTAATATTGAGGCTGAGGTACATGAATTAGTCACGAACACGGATGAAATGCAGTCAGACTTCTTTTCCACATCAAGGGAGTTGTTTTCCATCTCGAAAATCATCTATTTTCCATGCAATAACTGGGTTTTTCTACAAGTTTAGGAATAAAATTGGAGTTGCATAAAATTCAATGAAGATTGTCAAACGAAATTTAACCAAAAGTTTGCCGAGGCTGGTACGTTCCGTGCGAGTAAAAGTCCTGAAAAGCCTGCTCTTAACCATTGTAAGATGGAAGAGGATTTCGATCAGATGTGATGAAGGATTGCAATTTTTCCTACACTGTTGCTCAATGTGCAGTGTAATTGCCGGTCCAAACTTAACAAGAAGCATCCACAGCAAGCGTGAATTGTCCGTTGTCTAGTACGGCATTCTACTTCGCTAAATCAATCGAAAGCTCTGTGAAAATTGCTGTACAATAAGTTTTTAGCAGGATAAAGTATTTGAAAAGGAAACCAATTGTTTAACTTAGGGGCGGAACTTCTTTAAGGGGGGGGGTGGTTAATCTTGCGGAAAACGGTTGAGATGAACCACTGACCCTCTTCAAGCATGCTCTCACGGTATATTTTGATCAAGAACTGACTAACTGAACAGCAACACGAATTTCCTTACAACGCACACGATGAGTAGAATGCCAGAGATATGATGCAAACTGTAGACTTTATCTCCAACTATATCTGCATCGTTTGGATTGCGTGAGTGAGATAAGATACGGATGGCTGTCACTTTGTCACACAGACAGAAATCCCGTAGGCGAAATGTAAAATAGCCATGCCAAGATGCTTATGAGAATTCAGGGGTCATCAAAAATTAATTGAACCTCAATTAATTGATTGCGCTGAATTTCATTTATCAATTAATTTATTGTATTCAACTCAATATCAATTAATTGATTTCTTTCAATTCCAATTATCAATTAATTGATTGATGTATGTCCCAATATCAATTGATTGATTGATTCAATTATTTTATCAAGTTTCACTCCATTGTAATATATAGCATTACAATTCAACTAAGATTTTCGCTTCTTCCTGCGCATCTACTATACAAAATTCATTCTGCTGACTCAATCTGACACCTCTCAACTCTCAGATCTACTGTGTATTCTTCAACATGATTGCCCTTACTTGTCAAGCTTCGAAAGTCATTATCTATGGTATTTGAAATTATGTTGATAAAGTAGCCTAGTATTAAGCTGAGAGTTCATAAAACGATGATAATTATTGAAATCTGAATCAGTGAACATCAAAACTATGGGGATGCACAATGATCATACAATATTAATACCGGCATTTTAACTAATTGAATCGAGTTCCAATATGAATACAATTATTCTAGGCTAACTCTATTTTATAAAAATATAGGCCTACATGTTTTTCCATTGACTAATTAATAATTGATAATTATCAATTAATTGATTGGGTACCTTTCAATATCAATTCATTGATTGTCTGTAATTCCAATTACAATTAATTGATTGCCCAGGAGTCCAATGCCAATTAATTGATTGGTCAAACTTTCAATTAAAATTAATTGATTGGACTGAGCAATTTAATTGCAATCAATTTTTGATGACCCCTGTGAGAATTAGTTATGACTCGCAAATGTTCTCTCAGTATTGATAATAAATGAGGCATTCACGCTTCAGTATTTAACTTTAATATAAGATGTGTAACGAGTTATCTGTTACTGCTACATTACCGGATCTAGCTGGATGAATCTGAAACTGCTGTATCCAAAGACAGGGAGTACACATATTTTTGACTGTCCCTTTTGTCCTCATTTTTTCTCAATCTCTTAGCACCGAAGAAAATTTCGAGGACCTTGGAAGCTTCGAGGTCTTCCCGGAAATCATTGATATTTTCGATCTAAACTCCTTGTCTTTCTCTTCTCCTCTCTCGCGCTCAGTTTTTATTGTCAATATTTTCCTTGTATTCCAGAATTTTGGAAGTTGATCAGGTGATGATCACTGAGCAACTGAACGAACTGGTTGCAAGAGACATCATCCAAGACATCGCCATAGACGGCAAGAATACCAACGGTTTCCGTCGCAAAGTTATTACACAACAAGACGAAGGTAAATGCATGTTTATAACCGAAATATTAATGGTATTTGACTCAGTATGAAGACAACTTCTGGTCAGAAATAAAATGAAAGAAGTTAAGAAATCATCCATTTAACGAAAACTTCATGAATGTCGAAATTAATTGTCGCGGAAGTGATTCTTTCCGGATGTATCCGAATGGCCGGCTGTTTGACGCCAGATGGTCATTTCTGAGAGGCGCCGTAATATGCAATTAATAAAGAGGGGGGGTAAGTTTGTAGGCCCTAAATGGAATGTGTCCATAGTCATGGAGGAAAAAAATAAATTTGGCGAACGCTTGGTAACATCTTGTGACATGACATCTTCGTGAGCGTGCTTAAGACACCTCTGTTCACTTGTTCCAAGTGTTTGGAGCCTGTAGGTGCCCCTCTGACGATCTGTGGGACCCCTCTGACGATACTTGGTCCTCTGTTTTAGATACTTGGCCATACTGTGTATATATTATTACTCGTACATTGTGAAACTCATTATATACGCCAAGAAATTTTGATTCACAAAGCTCTCCCTCATTTTATGACATTTTGAAATAGAATAGAACTCAGAAAAGTTGTAATTCCTACTTGATATAATACAGAGAATATTCTTCATTCATTCCAGGTTGAAAATATCAAAATTCTACTAGTTATACTCATAAAAGAAATGGCTGGAGGTTTCGCCTGTGGCGCTATAAAAGCTTCGAAATTTTACTACTAATACTCCCAAAAGGGTAGAGGTTTCGTCGGCGGTATTTTGCCTCAATATGGTTGAGCTCTAATTAATTATTATCTGCGGCCTTAATGCATTAATAGTCAATGTATTTTTAGTCGCAGCATAGGGTTTTTAATGTGTATGCACATAAAGATTTGATTGACATAAAATTGACTCTTGGATTACTTGGAATCACATCAAAAGTGAAAATGGACCCAGAAAAAGTAACGTATGGACCCCTCCCCCTAGAAGAGATCTTTTTTGTGACACCGAATTTTCATCCCTGTATTGTAGAGGTGAAAGACTTGCAAGAAGAAGGTGCTGCTCGTCAGATGTCTGCTAAGAAACCAACCATCGCAGTCATCACAAATCTGCTGTGCGAGAAGCAGGCTGTAGATGCGATGATGGATAATAAGACCACCTTTGTCCGATACAAGACGGAGGGCGAATCTCACGTGTACACCATCGGTTACATCGGTCAACAGAAGGTAGTGACTACCAAACTGCCAATGGTGGGCCGAGAATTGGCTGCCAAAATCTCCTCAGGCAATACTACCACCCGACTTTTCGGTGAGTTCAGAGATAGATGTCTGTGAGCTTGTGTCATTATTCTGAGGTCATCGAACATTAAATGATAGCTGCTTGATAGAGTGATTCGTGATGATTGTGAAGTTTGTTGGTTGACTGCTTTAAATCTGTATTGCGCATCATCTCTGTATCAAGTATCACTTCATTACAACCGAGGTGTTTGCAATTTCGATATACATCGCACCCTGAGTGACTTTTTTATACACTGCCGTCAGTGCATTCGAATGAGCGAACTAACTGTCGAATTCGACACACTTTGAATGCACTGTATTAATTACAGGTCTTGTATCACAAACCGGATTAACAAACTGAAGAGCTCTAGTGGCCTATTCATTGCATGACCCATTTGGTAGACATCTTTATCTAAGGAATTGCAACATTTGTATAACTATCTCTTTTTTATGTTTTGATATGTCAGCACGCCTGATTTTTACATTCTCTTGTTTCAGTAATTAATTATCAGTTATCACTATAATCATGATGAATGAACTTTAGCCTGTGATCAAATTCAACGATTTCAATTGCAATTGATTGATAATTTAGCCCAATTTAATATAATTAGTTTTTAGTATGTAGCCCTTGACATAATAAACATCGAAAATGTGTCAGTAATTACAGAAACAGCAACAAAGCAATGACTGAGTAGCATGCATGACTGGAAAAAAACAAATTCAAAGAAGCCAAGTAAATTGTAGCCTAAAAATCCGAAGCCGGATACGGTGACCTTTCTTGAGGCGATGACTGATGTGATCATTACACAATGTCAATTGTAATTCGCAAATCTGGTGTTTATACTGATAATGACTGCTCCGACGTCTGTGAAGTTAGCGGAACTACTTTTCCTCGTATCTTTAAACTAGAATTTCTCAGTAATGACTACGAATGTGTGGGATTTTATCCATGATCAGGATACTGAAATTGATGAAGTTGAAGTTGTTTAGAATAGAATCTCGCCGTGATAAATAATGGCTCCGTTGGGTAGTTCCGCTAACTTCACACATACATGGAATACATCGCTCCGGCATTCTCCCTAATTTTGTTAAGCAACAAAGCCGGCTGCGATGGGTGGTGGATCTGAAGCCGCAGATTCTGACTTCGGTGTTGGGAACGTAGTCGTCTCATCGGATTCCGAATGAGCAGCGCGGCTTCTTGTAGTGGATCGGTCCCATTCCTCTGACCTGGCACTTGTAGAGGGTCCAGGCTTTGCATCCATACGAAGCCAGACTGTGAATAGCAGTTAAATTTTTTTCTTTTTTTTACGGATTTTACGTCACTTTTTACCCCTACTGGGGCCTTGGACGGTGCTGACTGAAGTCAGACTTTGTTTGGAGCGTTGTGGTGCTTTGTAGTCCGGATGCCCTTCCTGCCGACTTCCAGTGACACTTTTCGGGTTCGACCTCTGGACCATGAGATCGCTAGTCCAAGTACGCAACCACTGTGCCACGGACACCACGGTTAAATGAATTAAGGAATATTGTTAAGTCATCTTTGTTAAGGGATGATCTCTAATACATTAATAGGTAGATAAAATGTTTCATTTTCCGAGCATAATAGATTTCGAACTGTTTATGATAATGTTCCATCTTTGAGATGATGATTTGTAGTTGCAACTTCTGTCCACCAAGCAGCCAGTAAGTTTAGAATTGTCAATGACTCCGTGATTTTTCAGGAGCACTCCATAAACGAGATTAATATTTACGAGAATATATAAAAATATTGTACATAAACAAGAATCTGCCGTTCGAGCTGATTTTTTGATTGGATAAAATTATTCGGTTGTGATGGTGTTCAGCTATAATCGAATTTTGACGTTTTTTGCGCTGTATTGGCCCGCTGACATCATTCAGGCCTTGAGTTTGGAACAGAAGTTTTGCAGAACGATGTAAGATACACAGACAGAAGTCGTAAGTCAATACTGTCTACAAACTCTGAAACGGACTTGGGCCCGTCTCAAACTCCGCTCCTTGTGTGTAGGAGGGGAATTATTGACACGACATGCGCACCCACATGCATACACTCACTTTACCCTCGCATTTTCATACTACATGTGATTATGGTGATTGCTGAATGGGAATTCACTACGAAAAGTAAACATCTTGACTTTCCAAACTTGTCGCAAGATTGTAAATACCAGATGCTGTTTATTTATACTTTCTTCTTTCTATGAATCAGTGAATGGCTTGAGTCATTCCACATTTGAAAGGAATTAATGAGACTGCCGGAAAGATGCGTGTGGAGAGCGAAGGTGGATAAACATGTTGCCGGTAATGCTCTCTCTCCTCTCTCTCTCGAAGCTAGTTACTGACAAACATCCGGTCAATGTCCAGCATAGAGGAAGACCAGCTGTCGAATGTTGTGTTATCAGACGGGTCATGCGTGAATCAAATTGTTCTATTTACCATCTCATGCGGCTGCCAAATCTTCTATTCCACGTCACATCAGAAAACTGTGAACCAACAGACACTCAGAACTTGATGTCATCAGTTCAGCTTTCATTGTAAGAAGCTTTTTTCAGCCATTTAATCGACAGTCTCACGCATGTGCGGACGTCTCTCGCTGCTGTAGAGGAGGTGCACAATATCAAGCGGTCATAAGAAATTGATCGTCGACCTCTACGTCAATGCTAATGACTGAGGCGGTCAGTTTTGGCAAAATATTTTCAAATATCAGATGAGCGCTGTCTTTGGTACACACAGTCAGAGCCACAAAAGAACAAAAAGAATGATAATTGCAATCGACTGTATTTGAAAATTTCAGAAATCAGTCAGTCTTTCTTTACGCTTATTACACATGTAGCATGTGAACTTTCTAAATGATAGTATTCATTTTCTTAAGCTCACTGACCGTCTTACTATAAAAAGCACGAATTTCATCGAATTTCGGCCTTCAAACCCTTGATGATTTCTATATATTTTGCCAAACTGGTTGAATGTGCTGAGAAGTTTATCCTGAAGACAACACAAGAATGTGGATACACGAAATATGGAAGGTCTCTCTTCAAAAGCAGCCATTCCAATTTACCCCTGAAATGATATATTACAGTTCTAAATATCTTCGACTCCAAATGTAAAAAATGCACCATTACTGCTAAGTGTTCTGATAAGTAGTATTTGCATAACATTTGATTTTCAATTACGTATTTTATAAGATGCCGCTGTACATCGACCGATAGAAGGCGTTGGACACCGAGGGCCGTCATTTTTAACTTAAAACTTATTTTACGATTCGACCAATGAAGCATTTATCGAGAGAGTCCGGATATTTTGTTCTGCCTTGGGTAACTTTGAAATGTTCTATTTGCTGTCTGTGATACAGCTGTTGGCCATGATTAAAAGTACTGCTCTCAATGAAAATCCTAGCCTTTCCCTGAGATGTATTTATGCTTGAAAAAGTTGCGAATTCAGACTCCGCAAAAAAAGTCGTTTTCAAAAGAGGTCGCTGATTTGACCTTCCACCCGACCAAATCCGACGAGTTTTGACGAAGAGCTTGAAAATACGTTAAAACTGAAAGCGAACCGTCTGATAGAGTGGAAAGTAATGGAAAGTAATTCTACTATTTTTGATTTTCAAATTACTTCAGAAACGATTTAATATTTATAAAATTATTATAAATATTAATAATATTAATTAATAATATTAATTAATATATAATTATAAAATATTATTTAATTTTTATAAACAATTTACTTTTCAAATTACCTTTGTCGTTGTAATCCGTTTGCTCAAATTAGACAAAAATAAACATGTTCCATGTTCTCTCTGAGTGAATGCTGCCAACAGAATAGTTCAAGCATCAGAATTATTAACATCCACTAAAGTGTTTGACACCGGGCCGAGAACTTCTCATATTTCAAGCAGAGTTGCAACTTTGTCTCATTGAATAAATCAGGAATTGAAGTATTTCTGAAATTCTCTTGTTTGCCGCATGAAGTAAGCCTTTGAAGCATTTTTCGTCTTCGTCTTTGGACACTGTCAGAAGGATGAAGTTTTATAACAACAAAAGGGCAACAAGAATATTTTTAAAATACGTTGATTCCTAATTTGTGGTATTTATATAGTTATCCTGGGTCTCTTCACACGTCATTGACAAATATTGATTACAATTAGTGCTACGTTGACGATCATGTAATGTGGATTGTGAATCGTCACAATTAAGTGATTTATCGCCATATAACATCATCGAATTAATTTTTGATGTCGCTGAAAAATTTCTTTTCACTGGCGTTTGAAAGTTTATGAGATTAAATCTTAAGAAAATTTCTTACAACGGTGAAAGGACTGATGATTTTGATAATACCCGCGATTTTCGCGCTATTCTAAAAACATGGCTTATATACATGTATGTACTATGAGTGAAAACGGACGTGTTATAAATACAGTCAGGTGCATATAACTGTTCTTGGACAAGGCTTTGTCAATAGAATGACAGTTATTATCGATGGGAACACACGGATATTCTGCACTCCATTCATGCGTTTTGAGATTCATTAGTCTGAGATACGTAATGTACCCGAAAACTGACAAAATAGTTTGTTCATAATGTACATGTTGATGCAAGACACTGACACGACATGCTTTATCGATGTACATGTAACTATTACTATTGCTCATCGGAGAGAAAACTCTACATTTCTTACACATAATTCAGGGTAATGAATGGGTTGGTGAAATGTGCGAATGCTTGACTGTGCAACAATCTACTTCGTGTTGGGCAACTGTGATGTGGTTCTGTGTCATCAAGAGCTTCATCAGTGTTTTGCTTAACGATTTCACTTGATGTTTTCATGAATATAGCTGCGTTTAATGTCTCGTTCGTTTGAGAAAAAGTAATCCATATACAACCTCTCGCTTAAGTGATCCGAAAGATGAGAGTCAGGTCTTGTGAGTCCATGGTTTTGAATGAATATCTTGTTCTTCGGACAAATTTGCATAATAGTAATTAAATATATCATTTCTTTTTTACCTTTTACACTTGAATAAGCCAACGTGAAATATCGTTGAAATTATGTACTTGTAGCTGAGGTATGTATTTATCTTCCTTTGAAATGGTTGCCATTTTATCATCAATGGGTTAATTCAGAAGTGATACTGATCCTGCATAGCTATTGGTCTAAGTGTAGTGCTACGAGGAGTATAGACTGTAAGCGTTCGGCCATACCTGGTGAATTAATATATGAAGTAAGGTTACTGCTAAGCGCCGACCCAGGTAAATGAAAACACGGAGTGTTCGGTACGTTTCGTGAGCCTTTTTCAACCGAAGTGTTCTTTCAACTGACGTGTTCTACGAGGAGTAATATTGGCATCTTGCTCTTAGTAGAGCCTGCCTCTACTTGTTTCAATTTCATTCCGACGAGCATGAATCTTCCTTTCAATTCTTGTTTTTATTTGACATTTGTTGTCAAATTAATTAGAACTTAACACGGATTGTCTTTTCACTCGACGCATAGGTTCTAGTTGCTTCAACAGCTAGACAAGTAGAATGCTTTGGAATCCGTCAAAAGTCAAAATATTCGACAGCCAAAAAGTTACCGCCATCATCACTGACGCGTCTCTAAGACCAGTGTTTGACCTTCTTATCTTCACGACTTCAACAGTTTTGTTTCCACTTCGTGGGTCTACGAGTAGAGAGACGACGCCAACGGTTGATGAAGATGACTCATTTGCAATGAGAAGCTGGAGATCTAAGATCGTGCGCCGTTGGTTGCGGGAACTCCATGGATTGTAGCGGCTTTGTATGAGGAGATTATTACACTGGGAAGATTTGTTCGTAAATAGAGTGATGTATAATTGCAGCTGCGTTTACCCAAAAATTGTTGTTCGAGGGAGGCACGGAGAGGGTAAAACCAGTCTATTGTGCTCTCTATCTTCATGGGTATTAGAAAACTGAGGTCTGGATGTTTCATTGTCCTATTTATGTGAACTCAGAAGTTTTGGACATCTCAGACAACTAACATCAGGCTATGAAAGATTTGGGATCATTTCATCAACAGGCTAGAAAGAGATGAAAGCTGCTTCAGTCGATAGGTGACTGAGGGAAGATCCATGGCTAACCTCTACTAGGCATTCAAAATGACCCTCTGGCTAGCGTGATTCAATGTGGCCGAAGTCAATGCTCAAGTACGATCAAGGTCCTGGTTCAAGCCTCATCGGAGGCCAGAGGAAGAACTGACAGCACAAGGCGGAGAAAGACATTCGGGAGCTGCATTTTGACCGATGATTGAAACATATTAAGAAATGCGATCTACCCACTTATTAGGAATTGACATGGCGCGCTGTCACACCTAATCCAAGGAAACAAGGACGTGAAATCCACTCAGTTGAACAAAAAGGCCTTGAGGAACAGAATTTGTACATATTTCATTGTTCTTGTGTTCACGGTGATTGACAATGAAACTTGTGTGGTGATGCATCAATAAATCCGGGTACCGGCGTTTCACGAGGAGAGTTTTGCAGTAGCAAGTGCTACGATTAACTAGTGATCTCCAGTGAGAGCCGTATCATTCACATTATCATTTACTAGCCTTAGAGTGATGGATATAAGACATCTGAAGCATTGATTTTTACTTCACAACAATCCTGAATTCTTTCGTTCTCTCATTTCGTGACTGGAATCGGATATTGCTATTTCACTTCTCTCTCTTCCTATATGATTGCGTTCAGAGATAGTTGGTTACGATTTAACTTCAAACACATCGACTGTTTTGTGTTCTTATTGTTCACTGTTTTGATATACGGTTGTGAAATTCAAGTTTCTCTTTGACTGTTTACGATAGCGCGATATCCTTTCATTCTGCGCTTTCTCTATCGTATTTGGCAGCCTGTGGTTGCAATGCGGTCACGGTCGTAGGATAGGGAAACTCTGTATGCTTGTGTACACACTGGCTGCATCTCCTGGCTCGTTAGTACATTCCGACGCGGACAAGGATTCAAGGACGTAGAGAATGATTCCTGGCACTGAAGACTTGTTTAGAATGAATCTCCCGGAGACGGTGGAGAGAGCACAATGTCTGCATCATGTCAGAAGTTCGACCATGGATTCCTTAGTTGGACCTCATCGATACAGGATATTTCTTCAAACTGTCTACTTATGTATGTTTGACAAGTTGATTTGCATTTTCGCAATGACGCTTTGAAAGGCAATGTCAGTGACCTACAGGCAGCGGGTGCTCGGTGAAATTGGAAGGAAAACACTTTCGCACAAATTATATAACTTGCATAAACTTGCGGTCTTGCTCGCAAGATTTTCGTCGGGTCAAACAATGCGCATTGAGACAGACCTTGATAATCCACCGTTAATGACGGAGTGATCAGTTATTTACATGATTAACATAGAAATCGACACTTCCAACCACAGAATTAGATTGTTTATCTGTGTCACTTTGCTAGAAGTGCAAACTGATTCAAACAAATGGCACATGCAGGAACTTAATAAGTGGGCAAAAAGAAATTTTTAATACCTTGCAGAGATAGGAAAAATAGTCGTGCGTCGCTTGCGGATTGCTCTAAATTCCTTCAAAATGCTCCGATCGCCACGATTCCTTCAGATTCGAAGAATTCAGATCATTGCGCAAAAGTTTTCTCGATAATGTTGGGCCCTCCGATCATTTTAAAAAAAGTTAGCAGGCGCATGAAAAAACGTTCACAAACTTCTCTGTAGAACTTGACATCGACTGTGTCTCTTTGCTGTGTGATCCGGTTGATAGCAGTCACAGAAACTTTGTACAATTTGGCGTGTTTAATGCTGAACTGGCTTCTCATTGTTCGATTGCTATGGTATTTAGTCAGCAGATTGTGCCATTTCAATAACGTTGCACGTTCCAATGCTTCCCTTCTAGTCAAACGGAAGAAGAGACGACCTGTCTAATTCTGTGCTTCCAACACATTTACAGATAAATCATGTCAACGATGTCTATCAGTGATAAATGTTAAGAAATTTATTAGGAACGTGGATGTATTAAAGTTAGCAGTTAGAATGATAATAAAAACTGCGTTTGTGTGTATATTTACAAGCGCTATGAAGAAAATTGATAGAAACCTTCAAATTCGAACATCGAGTTTACGGTCAAAACATGAAGCATTTCGAAGCAGCTGTGCCCCTACAAGGGCAGTTGCACATCAGAATGTCATTATGGAGGCATAACTAATTATGCTCTGAATTGACAGAGGGAACTTGAACGCATATTTCTACGGGACTCGCAGAATTGTATCTCCAGAATGCTTCTAATGTCATAAATAAAAACATTTGAAAAGTATAAGTCATTTCAGAATATTTGCAAGACTACTCGGTCAAAGGAGGACTTAGGACAGCAGTAGCTGATGCTCAGATTGAATCGAAACTAAATCATAGTAAGGAGCCGACGCGATTGATTGACAAAACACTTCCTCAATCGCGGGAGAAAATAAAACTTTATTGTTCTCATTTCGTATCCCGTATGGTCATTATTATAATTCTTCAAATAACGTTATGTAATTCGCGATGCTGTGCATGGTTTTATGGTTTTAATGTTTAAGATTTTCATTTATCTTCAATCGGTACTTCGTAGAAGAAATCTCTACCAAGGATTTCAGATACTTGCATCACAACTTCAGAATTTGAAGTAGTTAGAAGTCTCCTGTCCTTACATGGTAACTTGAAACTCTTCAGTATGCCGCCATGCGATGATTCAGAGCAGTGGGTAGCGAATACAGCTCAATAATGCTGCAAGATAGATCAATTATGAGAATTCAGTTGAAGTAGACGACTGCAAAGTACCAACTGCTACCACTAGATCGACTGTCGCATCGAATTACATAATTCCCTATACAAAGAGTTACGTAAGTACCAAGGGAGATGAGTGCTTTCTTTCATCGGCAAACAATTCATGGACAGTCATTTGCAGAAGAAACTCCATATCACGTTTTGAGGACTAAAGCACGAAAACAAATATCTTTATGGGCGAGTGAAGCACCGAGTTGATTTTCAGCAAGGGTACTTCAGTGTGCAGCTGAATAAATGAATAACTGTCGGCAGATGATAGCTCCAATAGTCAGACTTTTCTGGAGTTCGAGTACATCCTCTTGCCTGAACAGTGCGATGACCGGTTTTCATAAAGTGATAACTGATTTTGTGTGATCAAGTTCATACAGAAGATCATTTCTTCCTCCGTGAAATCATTTTCTCAGTTAGCACTGCCGTACGGCCCTGTCACAGTACATGCAATTTAAGCAGTTCATGAAATTGAAAAGATAAAAAGTACTTTACTGAACTCTCAAGATCTGAATGCTTTCAGAGTGCCCGAAAATTTTGCAACCGACCATATACATCAGAGCTATGAAGAATGGAATGAGGTCATAGTACACTTTTCATTATTTGAATGTACAGATGCATCGAGAGAATGTGTCGTAGTTTAGGAGGAACATCTGTGCGGTGTTGGAGGAATATACGGTATGCACAGTTATTTCTACAGAAGTCATGAGCAGAAACGATTGTGAAGAACTCAAAATGATTGTATCAATTAAGTTCAGATTGTTGATGTAATGTACACCGTAGAACCAGGCCGCTCCGGATATATTCGCCTGTTCCATGATTGATGGAAAATTCACAGATGTTCTCAAGTGAGAAGAAAGAGGTCATTAGTCAGGCCAATGTTAGCAGAGAATTTACACATTAATCCGACTTATTTCATCAGGTTTATGATGCATATGAAAGCTGATTTAAATGGATTCGAAGTTTCTGCAAGATATATAGAAAATTACATGACGCGTCTATGGAAACTTGCATGTATACTCCGCACACCGTTTTTCCTTCAGCATGCCGCTGATTTTGATTATGTAGCGCTTTGTTTTTTGAAATATTGCTGAAGATTTATCATAAAACCATCGAACCTACGTCAAAGAAGTAATAAGAGAGAAAACAGACAGAAGAAACATCAATGCATATCAGAATAGTTTTAAAAATGGCTGTGTGCATCATAGAGTATTTAAATATATCTTGAGATATTGTGTCTAAATTTCCGCCATTGCTCGTTACCCAGTTCTTCGTAAACTATTTAAAGACAAAGAGCAAATACATTCATTTACTTAGTTTTAGACGTCGGCCAACACAAGTCCTTTAAGAATTACTTTGACTCGAGAAATAGTGGAACTACAATTCTTAAGAACAAAGTTTTGCAGACATCGCTCTATTCTGTTCCAAAAGTAATTAACACAGATGAAGTTGTATTCAGTTAAAGATTCTGTCTATCGCGCAGCTTCTTATTGCTAGGAGACAATCTGATTTTGCAGAATCAGACAAGCCACTAGTCACTCATCGCAACAAGTACCTTAACATTTTGTCACTCTAATTATGAATAGATTTATCATCCGCTAATGTACCAGTGATGTACACACAGGTCATCTATCAGCGCGATAAACTCGCCTTCGAATATTTCATGAATAACTCCACGTTACTAATGGAGAAGGTTGACACATCGCGTCGTTGTTTATGTTTATGACAACAGATGTAAATGTGTTAAAACCATTTCTACCGGACTCTGTTCTGCTGACCAGTCAATTCTCACCACCAGGTGGTGGTGGTGGTGCTACATCTTGCTTGAAGCGACGACAGCAGGCTAATGCCGAGTAATGGCTTCAAGATCAGGGGCTGGAAATAATTAATTGATTGATGAATCATATTCAATTCAATTAATTGATTGGACATAGTGGCACAGTGACGCAGAAAATGCATGTGATTGCAGGTAAATTCTAGTTCTGTCACTGTTTTAATGAACCTTCGTAGACCTGCTGTATGTGCTACGGAACTGACGTTCTAAGGAGGGATGCGGAGTTGGAGTCCTATCAAATGATAGAACTCCGGACTCCGGCTTATAACTAGATCCGAAATATAATACGAACAAATTATGTATCCTCGTACATAGTTGTCACTGTCTTGATGTCAACTTTCTCCGTCAAACAAAAGTGCAGAGACTGCAGTGCATGTAAAGCTTGTAATAGTAGAGGGAATGAACAGTGATAGTGGGAAAAGGATTGTCTTTTCACTCGGTGATTTAGTAGAGAAGACAAGCCTTCCTAGCCTCGATCACACTCTACGCACCAAAGAGTCATAATAAATACAATAAATGATTAATACATGTTTTTGTTTGTAGAATCATTGCCTCTAACCACTGCGACGTTAATCGTGTGTGATGGCTCCTCTAAAGCAAAGTATTAAAATATCGAATAGTTGCACTCATATTTTGTGGAGGAGGGTTAATGGGGGGGAAGGGATTTTCCTGCATGGTAGTGGGGCAGTGGGTGTGTTGTAGGTGAGAAGGGGGTAACCGTTTGAGTGTGGTGAATGTTGAAGCTACACATCAACAAGTTCGCGTAGGAGCAAAGGCCGAGAAGTCCGAAAGTCGCGTATGCATCCAACTGAAACGCACCATTTGATGAATTGTTCATCGAAAATGATGATTAATGGATTACAAGCAGTGAGTGAGTAGTAAGTAAGTAGGTTCTACTAAAGATAGTGCAGGTTAATAAGCCTATCTATGATGTAAGTAAAACCTTTTTTTAAAAAAACTAGGCTATATATGCTTACTACCCGGAGTCTACCCGGTTCTAAGTATCTATCAATCAAGTGTCAGTCATGTTGAAAGATCTGCCTAGATTTGGTAACGATAAAATGTAATTGTAATAATAAATGCAATTAATTGATTGCTGATGTGATGAGACCAATTAAATTGCAATTAATTTTTCCAACCCCTGTTCAAGATGTTGATGAGCATCTGTCTGAGATATATCAAAATCTGTCATTCCCTACTCCTCACAAACATCCTTTACTGACCGGTGAACTTTCAATTACGCTTTTTATAGATTTATTTCTCTAATTTCCTTGCGGAGAATGCACGTAGATCATTTCTTCAATCTCCTCAATTAACTCGCAATTTGTAACGGGTCACTGCCCCTGCTATACAGGTCTGCATTGCTTTAAATTTGTTAACAAGTTTGAGATTCAATGAAATGAGGTCTGCTTCTCTTAGTTGAACTTCTATATCAGTCTCTTATACGTGGATCAAAGCTGATTTCGTTTACCGGTACATAGTTTTAGGGAATATATCTAAGTTTCTGATGATACAAGTCTTATGTAGCATTCTCATTGAATTAACCAAGCAACACTGTTTACTATCATCAGACACACATTTCTTAGTTGAAACGGTCACTTATTGATAGAAAAAAGTATAATGGTCACTTCTGGAATTATTGACGTTCTTAAACGAGCTTCCTGGAGGTGTCCATGACCGTAAAATTCTTGAGTTTGAGCATCAAACTTTGATTGATGGACGTAAGTTATATGTCGGTGCGTCATAATAAGTCGTGCAGTTCCGTTGGCAGTTCTTAATCATCAATTTGGTTTTACATATTGATGAAGTATGGTGCATGTAGTCAGCTGCTTGTACAGTACATAGATGAATACGGAGAATGCATTATAATCATGGTTGCACGATGAAGTCTAGAGTTGTAGGTTTATTGCAGGTACAATTGTGTTTTTGTTGAGCTATAACAAAATTATCTGGCCTTCATATTTAAAGAATTAAGGACACAATATTAATATAATCAGTAGAAATTGGATCATAAGATACCGAATTAGTATCACCTAATTATAACTCGAAATTGAATGACAATTTTATGACTTGGGAGTGGTCAGCGATTCTCACACTATCACGAAAATGGAGCGGGTTTCCGTATATGATTAAATGCAAGAAGGTTGAATTTTGTTATCAGATTTAGCTGTAATGAATCTTGTATCTACTCACTCGCAAAGCTTTATCAAAGAAGTTCAAAAATTTGAAACATGAACTTTCACCCTGAATTGACGTAACGGTTTTTTATTGTGGTTGTTTGGTTTAGGTGTTGATGGGAAAAACAATACCCCCCCCCAAACG